>WNWK01015562.1:0-47501 GCA_009830355.1 Cherax destructor
TATTTGGTGGATGGACGGTTGTAGGATTGCAACCTTAATGACCACCTCATTAAGCGTGTATTCTGCAAATGTCAGAGGATTGTTGTCACTGAAGATGGTGACCACATGTGACGTACTGGAGAGGCCTGGTACTGGTCTGAGTAGTACACCACAGGTTGCAGATAACCCTCGACAGAAGCTTAGAGTAACACTGCCCCAACCCCCGAATCACAAGCATTAACCTGTAATTCAAAAGGTTTTAAAAAATCGGGAGACAAAACAATGGGTGAAGTGCATTAGAGACGTTTCACACAGTTAAAAGTCTTTTGGAAAATTGGGGAACAGCAAAATTTATTTTTATGACTAGTTAGTGAGGTTCGGGGGCTACTATATCTAAAAAGGTTTTACCAAAACGTCTATAGGAACCTATGTGTCCCAAGAACCTTTGCAGGGTCTTCTTATCATGAGGGATTGGACAGTTTTTTATAGCCTCAACTTTAGCACATTTAGGTGCTACTTTGCCACTAAATACTTCATGACCTAAAAAAGTATTATTAAACGGGCTAAAAGATAACTTGCTCAAGTTAACAGTTAGTTGGAAACTTCTGAACCTCTCAAAGAAGGATTCAAGAAGGGACACATATTGATCCCACGTATCAGAAACTGTTACAAAAAGTGTCTTCTAAAACAGAGGTCTCCAGAGCACGCTAGGGGGTTAACTAATTGGTCACCTTCTAGCTGCTGGCCTGTTTCTGGTTTAGTAACAAGAGGTTGGATTATATTCTTTTTCAGTTATCCAGGCTACTCTATAACCCTCTTCAATATTAATGAGGATCCCAACTAAATGAACACAAAACAATAAAATAAAATTTAAGATCTCTACTGGTAAAGTTGTCTAGAGGAGTATATACATAGAACTAAAATATTAAACATAAATTGGGATTCAAGCTCCTACACTTCACTTGATATATATATATATATATATATATATATATATATATATATATATATATATATATATATATATATATTATATATATATATATATATATATATATATATATATATATATATATTGGTTTACCTTCAATAATTAAGGTTCTCAAGTACCGACTGGTACATACTAAGAAAATACTCAAGAATATGAACAATGCTATAACATATATACCAATAATTGAGAATAAGACTATAAACTCAGATTTAGTGATGTCTTCATATTCCCAGACTTAGATTTGTACCGACAAATACACACAAATAACTGCGTGTCACGGGTGACGAATAGTACGTTCCGTCTCACCCTTGGAGTCGTACTATACCAACCCCACCAACACGACAAACGGTCGCACTAGAAGTATTGCTAATGTCTATAACTCATGCTATTTCAGTTTAAACTAATTTATCACAATGAGGGAGTCTCCTGTGTCATGCACATCATATACACAAATTTTCTAGTGTCTGTCACTGTAGAAACATGCCACGAGTACTAGGGTGGCATGCCAGGGTATTTATTCTTGTACAGCTGTACCCTTAGTGTCGTAGAGGCTTGTAGTAGGTTGTACAGTGGAAGGTGTATATCCTGATGAGCAAGACTCTATAGGGCTTCAGTGGTGGAGACTGCACAACAGAACAGCAGTCTATGGTGAGTGATAGATGACATTCCACTCTTACATAGCGGTAGTGGAATGAGTGGCAGATGAGGACATCTGTCATTTTACTCTAACTGTGAGTTAGAAAGGTAGGAGCGGCGTGTAGAGGGTGGGTGGTGTCGGGTCAGTGTACCACACCACTCATAGCATCACCTGCACAACACCTTACCTCAACACTCAGTTGCTGTCTCCAACAATTCGTATTCTCCATAAATAAATTACCAACACATCACCACTACTGTTGATATACTAAAGAGAATAATTAATATATAGATAAATAAATGGGCTGATAATTACAGTTACTCTATGGAAATTTAACAAACAAGTACTTGGGCAACTTTACTTTTAACTTCTCAGTTATAGTCAAGGACGCGAGAGAGCGTCCTTGACTATATCGAGCAATGGAAGACTTCATGGTATTGATATAAGTAAGAGGGTTGTGGTCAGAGAATATTGTAAATTGTCAGAGAATATTGTAAATTGAGTAGTGCCAAGATATACGTCAAAATGTTCTAATGCCACCACTAGAGCTAATGTCTCTTTTTCAATCGTGGCATAGAGAATTAACATAAAGGATGGAGTATGTCAGAGGTGGAAGACTTCTGTAAAAGTACATCACCCACTGCATATCCGCTCGCATTAATATGTAGGAAAAAAGGTTTGCTAAGATCAGAGCTCATCAAGACCGGAGCAGAGGAAAGCAAGCGTTTTAACCTGGCAAACGAATCAGAGCAATCTTGAGTCCAGTGGAACTTTACGTTGCTGCTGGTGAGCTCCGTTAAAGGAGCAGCAACTTGAAAAAAATTAGGACAGAACCTGCGGTGACATCCGGCCAAGGACCTCTGGACTCCCTTTCTATCTTTAGGTACAGGAAATGCGGAAATAGCAAGAACCTTTGCATCAATGGGAGCGACCTCTCCTTGACCTATTCAAAACCCGAGTGGGAATCTTAGCTTGTCCAAAACTACATTTAGTTAATTTAAACGTGAAGTTATAGAGGATCAGTCTTTCAAACAATACTCTTAGACGTGTCAAGTGTTGCTCCCACTGTTACTATATACGACTAAAATCGTCAAGGTAGGCGTCCACTACGTTTAAATTGTGTGTCTGCTCATTCATCAGACATTGGAAAGTCGAAGTGGCGTTACATACACCGAATGGAGTGAAAAGATAGTTAAAGAACTTATCCTGAACGGTGAAGGCAGATATTTCCTTAGCCCGCTCCGTAAGCGGGACTTGATAATATCCTTGCAAGAGATCTAAACGGCTGACATATTGGGCTCCTGAGACACGATCAATAAGGTGGTCAATGCGTGGTAGGTGATATCCATTAGGTAAGGTAACAGAGTTAACCTTACGATAATCAGTGCACATCCTAAAAGTACCGTGTGGTTTAGGTACTAAAATACAAGGAGATGCCCACGGACTTTTACTTCTCTCAATTAGGGCTTTATGTTTCTTTGGGCTCATTTTATAGGGCGATTGCTTAATTGGTGAGGCACCTTGTACATCAACGTCGTGAACACCCAGCGTACAGCGTTCAAGAACATCACTAAACAAACAAGGGTATTCCATTATCAAAAGTTAAATATTAGCAGCCTTATCCAGATCCAGGTTACTAATGAAATGGTGCAACGACTGTAGTGTCAGAGAATTTTCTAAGCATACCTCTATGCCTCTAGAGACGTCAGGCAGGGAGGAGTGTTCTTCCTTTGTCTTAGTAAGTACAGATGCAGTTGGTAAGGGAGTACCGTAGTAGGCCTTGAGTTGATTCAGATGGTACACATGATCTGACTTCCTCTTCCCCGGAGTGCGTACTAAATAATTTACATCACTTAGTTTTTCCACTATTTCCAGGGAGCCATGGTACCTGGCTTGTAGAGTATGACCTGGTACTAATCTTTGAGTCATTACCTTGCTTCCTGATTTAAATGAACGAGAGACCGTATGTTGATCATACCGTTGCTTCTTATTAGCCTGGGCTGTAACTAGGTTTTTTGAAGCCAACTCTCTAGCAGCTTTCAAATGTTTCTGCATTAATGAAGGTAATGTGCTCAATGATGGATCTGATTTTCCCATCCAGACGTCCTTCAATACAGCAAGAGGATCATGTATACCTGGTATCCGAATACCAACTCAAACGGGCTAAACCAGAGGCTTTCCTGATCACTTTCCCTGATAGCGAACAGAAGTAAAGGTATACCTTCATCCCAGTCTCTGGAGAAGTGTTCACAATATGCCCAAATCATAGACTTCAAAGCCTCATGGAATCTTTCTAGAGCACCTTGTGACTGTGGATGGTAACTGGTGGAGAGTACGATCTTTATTCCTAGATGAGAAAGTGCCTCACGACAGATCTTAGAGGTGAAGTTGGATCCTTGTTCCGACTGGATCTCCCGTGGTAATCCAACAATTGCCCGTGCATTAATTTTCCTCATAGGAATAGCCTCGGGATAACGGGTCGCTGCATTCATGACAGTAAACAAGTATTGGTTCCCTAATTTGTTTTTTAGCAAAGAACCAACACAATCTATGATGAGTCTAGAGAACGGTTCTCCACCAACAGTGATGGGAATTAGAGAAACAGGCGGAGGTGTATGAGCAGGCTTGCCCCTCACCTGACAAATGTGACAACGTCGCACATGATCAACGAGTTGCTTTCATCTTAGGCCAAGTGAAAAGTTTAATCAGCTTAAGTGACGTCTTCTTGACACCCAAATGTCCTTATATGGGACTATTGTGAGCAAAATCCTAAAATTGCTCCCTAAAAGTTACTGGTAAAACTATGACATGTTACACTGTATTCCTGTGATGTTTCAAGAGAGAAGATTCAATTATGTTTCTTTTCATCACAGAAATGTTTGGTACAATAATCTGGGCAGCAGCCCACCCTGGTGGGTGATTACAGAAACTAACGTCGTTAAAGACAACGTTCTACTTCTGCCCTGTCTTGACTGAGTATTTATGTTGCTATTCTGGTTTCCAGAAATTGACCTGTTTGACCAATATATGAGAGAGGACACTGAGTACATGGGAGCCTTGTAAACCCCACCAACTTTTTTGGAGGGTGTTTTTAATCAGCCTTTGTTTCACAGTCCCTGTGTTTTTTTAAGCAAGGTTTATATTAATCTTTTTTAATGCCTCACGTAGGCAAACCAGCTTCTCATTGTATTATAAAACTACCACATTTTTCCTGGCCATCACTTCCTTAGGTTCAGTCCCGTAGAAAGTCTTTCTTGCTGACATTTGTGCTTTATCGACAAAATCCCTTAGATATCTCAGTTTTGTGGTTATGTTGAATATCTTGCTGATTTCGTCCTCTAAGTACTCTGGACTGCAGATGCGCAAGGCTCTCAGAAACATTGTGAGCAACACACTCCTTTTTTCACTGGTTTTGTGATTGGAATATTAGTGAATGTATGACGACACATTATAAATTAGACACATATGCAACACTTGGGTATCTTTATTGAGGAAACGTTTCGCCACACAGTGGCTTCATCAGTCCAATACAAAGCAGAAAGGTGTAAGGAGAGGAGGAGTTTGAGGTAATCAGTCCCTCGGCCTGGAGTCCATGTGTTCAGTCCATCAATCTTGTAGAAACTACAGCATAGACCGTAGTAGTGGCTTATATACTGTAGGCAGGTGAGACGAAGCAGGAGGAGGCGGGGTCATAGTGGTATCATCCACTAGTCTACGGTCTATGCTGTAGTTTCTACAAGATTGATGGACTGAACACATCGACTCCAGGCCGAGGGACTGATTACCTCAAACTCCTCCTCTCCTTACACCTTTCTGCTTTGTATTGGACTGATGAAGCCACTGTGTGGCGAAACGTTTCCTCAATAAAGATACCCAAGTGTTGCATATGTGTCTAATTTATAACTTGTCGGTTCTCTGAACCATTCATCTACATGACGACACATTGGTGGACTTCCTATAAACTGTAAATTAGAATTTTCTATCAACAAGATGGATTAAAACATCTAGGAAGGGCAAAGTGTTGTTTATTTCATGTTCTGAAGTGAACTTAATGGAAAGTACTAGACCATTGAGTCTGGGTAGGAACTCATCAATGTTGTGATCTCTAGGCCACAGGTAAATAACATCATCTACGTATGTGAACCATCAAGCTTTATCTGGGAGAATGTCTTTAAGAAGTCTGGTTTCATAAAATTCCATTAACAAGTTGCCGAGTAAAGGGCTAAGGGGATTTCCCATTGCCATGCCTTGTTTTTGAGCACAGTATTTTCCTTCAAACACGACCTTGCCTTAATGAAGGGATTGCTAGTAATGAGCTTCTTAGGAAGAGCTTTAAGATATTAAATGAACACAGCTTCCTTGGATGTGTGAAGTGATCCCTATAACTAGAGCGATAACCTTCGTCCAAGCTAAAGCTCAAATGGGTAACGTCATGAGGGACATTTAACTTCTGGAGCCTTTCACTAAGGTCAACATTATTTTTAGTATGTGCGCCTGAGATCTTACCGACCATTGGAGTTAGAAGTTTAACCAGTCATTTAGATAGGCTATATGCTGCTTAGCCTACTGAACTTATAATAGGATGGGCTGGGTACCCTGGCTTGTGGGTCTCGATTACCCAATATAGATATGGTAGAGTTGCCGACCTAGCCGACTTATATTTAATTAATTCATCATTCCCCTGCAATTCTCACGACTGTTTCCTTCCTTGACTTCTGCTGTTACTTCCTACAAACGCTCACCCCTAAGTGAACAGGTTCTACTGAAATCCCTACTGCAGAACAGGTTGGTCAGGCTAGCTATTACACCGTTCCATCAACTACACAGGTTAGTGCTCACTAAAAATATTGACCTAGTAAGACATAAAAAGATGTTTTTCATTGAAATGAGGAAAACCAAGACAGTATTCTTTAATAAGATTCCTCCAGGCTGGCATGACTACTTGCTTGATTATATTTATAGGGAACTTAGAAGAGTCGAACAGAACATGGAACGCAGTCACAATAGGAAGTTAAATAATCTCATTGCACCAAGTGGTTGAACCACACAAGCGAATCCGATGTTTGTTATGAACCTGTCTAGCAAGGAATTAGGCAGTGATCAACAGGCAGCACTAGGGTTTAGATCAAGCTCTGCGCCTTCAACTAATGATGTTAATTACGTAAACTTTGCAAAATCGTTTTGCATGCTGGAAAAACACGATGACTTGACCGCTGATAGGTTTAATATATGCAAAGGTATGGTATACGGAACATTACTCCAGTCGGTGCTCCCCTATGGCCCATTAAGATTCCCAAAAGCTTACAAAGAGGTCAGTAATGATCAGACTCTGCACCTCTCAAGGGGTGATAAATCTAAGGTAGTTGTTATTTTGGACAAAACTGAATATTTATTGAAAATGAACCATTTATTGAGTAACAATGAAACGTATGAAACCCCACCGACCACGTCAATAGCCATTTCAATAAATACCTTAAAACCTTATTGAAGGGGGAATGTTGAATTAATTAAATATAAGTCGGCTAGGTCGTCAACTCTACCATATCTATATGGGGTAATCAAGACTCATAAGCCAGGGTACCCAGCCCGTCCTATTATAAGTTCAGTAGACTCAGCAGCATATAACCTATCTAAATGGCTGGTTAAACTTCTAACTCCCATGATCGGTAGGATCTCAGACGCACATATTAAAAATATTATTGACCTCGCTGAAAGGCTCCAGAAATTTAATGTCCTTCATGACTTTACCCTAGAGAGCTTTGATGTCACAGCTCTGTTCACCAAAGTCCCTAACTTGCTTTCGAACCTTGAAGAGGAACTAGAAAACTTCTCCCTGCCCTACCCCACGAAAATAATAATTGAACTGATAAAACTTTGTGTTACTGATTGTAAGTTCGTGTTTGAAGAGAAATACTATGCTCAAAAACAAGTCATGGCAATGGAAAATCCCTTTAGCCCTTTACTCAGCAATTTGTATATGGAATTCTATAAGACCAGACTTCTTAAAGACATTCTCCCAGACAAAGCTTGTTGGTTCAGATACGTAGATGATGTTCTTTGCCTGAGGCCTTGACTTCACAACATTGATGAGTTCATACACAGACTCAATGGTCCAGTACCTTCCTTTAAGTTCACTACAGAACATGAAATAAACAGCACTTTGCCATTTCTAGATGTTTTAATCCATCTAATTTACTGTTTATAGGAAGTCCACCAATGTGTCGTCATACTTTCACTACTATTACAATCACGAAACCAGGGTAAAAAGGAGTGTGTTGCTCACAATGTTCTTGAGAGTCTTGTGCATCTGCAGTCCACAGTACCTAGACGACGAAATCAGCAAGATATTCAACATAACCACAAAACTGAGATATCTAAGGGATTTTGTCGATAAGGCAATAATGTTAGCAAGAAAGACTTTCTACAGGATTGAACCTAAGGAAGTGATGGCAAGGAAAAATGTAATAGTTTTACCATACAGTGAGAATCTGGTTTGCCTACGTGAGGCATTAAAAAAGATCAATATAAACCTTGCTTTCAATAACACAGGGACTGTGAAACAAAGGCTGATTAAAAACACCCTCCAACACACCCTCCAACACACCCTCCAACACACCCTCCAACACACCCTCCAATAAAGTTGATGGGGTTTACAAGGTCCCATGTACTCAATGTCTTCTCTCATATATTGGACAAACAGGTAAATTTCTGGAAACCAGAATAGCCCATCAATACTCTGTCAGGACAGGGCAGCCGTCGAATGCTATCTTTAACCACGTTAGTTCCTGTAATCACCCACCAGGGTGGGCTGCTGCCCAGAATATTGTACTAAACAGTTCTGTGACGGGAAGAAACATAATTGAATCTTCTCTCTTGAAACATCACATGAATACCGTATATAACTCAAATTATTGGTTATACAAGCTCGATAGCTGTTTAGTAGAGCCTATTTTTTTTTTTTTTTTTTATTAACACATCAGCCGATTCCCACCAAGGCAGGGTGGCCCGAAAAAGAAAAACTTTCATCATCATTCACTCCATCACTGTCTTGCCAGAAGGGTGCTTTACACTACAGTTATAAAACTGCAACATTAACACCCCTCCTTCAGAGTGCCGGCACTGTACTTCCCATCTCCAGAACTCAAGTCCGGCCTGCCGGTTTCCCTGAATCCCTTCATAAATGTTACTTTGCTCACACTCCAACAGCACGTCAAGTATTAAAAACCATATGCCTCCATTCACTCCTATCAAATACGCTCACACATGCTTGCTGGAAGTCCAAGCCCCTCGCACACAAAACTTCCTTTACCCCCTCCCTCCAACCTTTCCTAGGCCGACCCCTACCCCTCCTTCCCTCCACTACAGATTTATACACTCTCGAAGTCACTCTGTCTCGTTCCATTCTCTCTACATGTCCAAACCACCTCAACAACCCCTCCTCAGCTCTCTGGACAATCGTTTTGGTAATCCCTCACCTCCTCCTAATTTCCAAACTCCGAATTCTCTGCATTATATTCACACCACACATTGACCTCAGACATGACATCTCCACTGCCTCCAGCCTTCTCCTCGTTGCAACATTCATCACCCATGCTTCACACCCATATAAGAGCGTTGGTATAACTATACTCTCATACATTCCCCTCTTTACTTCCATGGACAAGGTTCTTTGTCTCCACAGACTCGAAGTGCTCCACTCACCCTTTTCCCCTCATCAATTCTATGATTCACCTCATCCTTCATAGACCCATCCGCCGACATGTCCACTCCCAAATATCTGAATACATTCACCTCCTCCATACTCTCTCCCTCCAATCTGATATCCAATCTTTCGTCACCTATTCTTTTGTTATCCTCATCACCTTACTCTTTCCTATATTCACTTTCAATTTTCTTCTTTTACACACCTACCAAATTCATCCACCAACCTCTGCAACTTCTCTTCAGAATCTCCCAAAAGCACAGTGTCATCAGCAAAAAGCAACTGTGACAACTCCCACTTTGTATTTGCTTCTTTATCTTTTAGCCCAACACCTCTTGCCAAGACCCTCGCATTCACTTCTCTTACAACCCCATCTATAAATATATTGAACAACCACGGTGACATCACACATCCTTGTCAAAGGCCCACTTTTACTGGGAAATAGTCCCCTTCCCTCCTACACACTCTAACTTTAGCCTCACTATCCTCATAAAAACTCTTCACTGCTTTCAGTAACCTTCCTCCTATTCCATACACCTGCAACATCTGCCACATTGCCCCCCTATCTACCCTATCATACGCCTTTTCCAAATCCATAAATGCCACACAAACATCTTTACCCTTATCCAAATACTGTTCACCTATATGTTTCACTGTAAACACTTGGTCTACACAACCCCTAACTTTCCTAAAGCCCCCTTGTTCATCTGCTATCCTGCTTTCTGTTTTACTCTTAATTCTTTCAATAATAACTCTACCATACACTTTACCAGGTACACTCAACAGACTTATTCCCCTATAATTTTTGCACTCTCTTTTGTCCCCTTTGCCTTTATACAAAGGAACAATACACGCTCTCTGCCAATCCCTAGGTACCTTACCCTCTTCCATACATTTATTAAATAATAGCACCAACCACTCCAAAATTATATCCCCACCTGCTTTTAACATTTCTATCTTTATCCCATCAATCCCAGCTGCCGTACCCCCTTTCATTCTACCCACTGCCTCACGAACTTCCCCTACACCCACAACTGGCTCTTCCACACTCCTACAAGATGTTATTCCTCCTTGCCCTACACACGAAATCACAGCTTCCCTGTCTTCATCAACATTTAACAAATCCTCAAAATATTCTCTCCATCTTCCCGATACCTCTAACTCTCCATTTAATAACTCTCCTCTCCTATTTTTAACTGTCAAATCCATTTGTTCTCTAGGCTTCCTCAACTTATTAATCTCATTCCAAAACTTTTTCTTATTTTCAACAAAATTTGCTGATAACATCTCACCCACTCTCTCATCTGCTCTCTTTTTACATTGCTTCACCACTCTTTTAACCTCTCTTTTTCTCTCCATATACTCTTCCCTCCTTGCATCACTTCTACTTTGTAAAAACCTCTCATATGCTAACTTTTTCTCCTTACTACTCTCTTTACATCATCATTCCACCAATCGCTCCTCTTCCCTCCCGCACCCACTCGCCTGTAACCACAAACTTCTGCTGAACACTCTAACACTACATTTTTAAATCTACCCCATACATTTTCGACCCCATTGCCTACACTCTCACTAGCCCATCTATCCTCCAATAGTTGTTTATATCTTACCCTAACTGCCTCCTCTTTTAGTTTATAAACCTTCACCTCTCTTTTACTTACTGATTCTATTTTCCTTGTATCCCATCTACCTTTTACTCCCACTGTAGCTATAACTAAAAAGTGATCTGATATATCTGTGGCCCCTCTATAAACATGTACATCCTGAAGTCTACTCAACAGTCTTTTATCTACCAATACATAGTCCAACAAACTACTGTCATTACGCCCTACATCATATCTTGTATACTTATTTATCCTCTTTTTCTTAAAATATGTATTACCTATAACTAAACCCCTTTCTATACAAAGTTCAATCAAAGGGCTCCCATTATCATTTACACCTGGCACCCCAAACTTACCTACTACACCCTCTCTGCATGTTTCTCCCACTTTAGCATTTAGGTCCCCTACCACAATTACTCTCTCATTTGGTTCAAAAGTTCCTATACATTCGCTTAACATCTCCCAAAATCTCTCTCTCCTCTACACTCCTCTCTTCTCCAGGTGCATACACGCTTATTATGACCCACTTTTCGCATCCGACCCTTATTTTAATCCACATAATCCTTGAATTTACACATTTATATTCCCTCTTTTCCTTCCATAACTGATCCTTCAACATTATTGCTACCCCTTCCTTAGCTCTAACTCTCTCAGATACTCCTGACTTAATCCCATTTATTTCTCCCCACTGAAACTCGCCTACCCCCTTCAGCTTTGTTTCGCTTAGGGCCAGGACATCCAACTTTTTTTCATTCATAACATCGGCAATCATCTCTTTCTTATCATCCGCACTACATCCACGCACATTCAGACAACCCAGTTTTATAAAGTTTTTCTTCTTCTCGTTTTTAGTAGATTTGTACAGGAGAAGGGGTTACTAACCCATTGCTCCCGGCATCTTAGTCGCCTCATACGACACGCATGGCTTACGGAGGAAAGATTCTTTTCCACTTCCCCATGGACAATAGAGAAAATAAAAAGAACAAGAGCTATTAAGAAAAAGAAGAAAAACCTAGATGTGTGTATGTATATATATGCATGTGTATGCCAGTGTAGTGTGACCTAAAGTGTAAGTAGAAGTAGCTAGATATACCTGTTATCCAGCGTGTTTATGAGACAGAAAAAAGACACCAGCAATCCTACCATCATGTAAAACAGTTTCAGGTTTCTGTTTCACAGTCACCTGGCAGGACGGTAGTACCTCCCTGGGTGGTTTTCTGTCTACCAACCTACTACCTATTGTACACAATTTTAAACAACAATGATACACAACAATCACAGGATTGCTCATTATGCCAAGTGGTCTCATGATGGATTGATGACACTCGGCCTTTGTCTACGCTCCGTAACTTCATACATTGACAAGTACACAAGGTTACGTGATAACATAAGTAGTGGAGTTAAAGGATATTAGAAGTAGAAATTTGGATCATACAAATGTTATCAGAATGGTATAGTAGTAAGTAAAGCATATTAACCGACACTGAGAAGGATAGTAGACAATATTTCGGAGGAGATACTTCTGAGTACCCCTGGGAACATTCGAGTACCCCAGAGGAGGACATAAACTGTCAAAGAGCACATTCTATTTTTTCTTTTATTAATTAAAAAGGTTACACCGAATAATAGCAATCCATATATATATATATATATATATATATATATATATATATATATATATATATATATATATATATATATATATATATATATATATATATATATATATATATATATATATATATATATATATATAGTATCCAATGAGAAAAGAATTTTCTCAAGTCACGTGAACTGTTCAAACCCTAGAAAAAGCTTAGGGTTTGCTATTATATCTTCTAATTTCATAATACTTGACATCTCAAAAACCCTGGGCTAGTAACCCCTTTTCTTGAATAGATTTACTAAAAAGAAAAAGAAGAAAACCGTCAAAGTGGGATGTTTGAATGTGCGTGGATGTTGTGCGAATGATAAGAAAGAGATGATTGTAGATGTTATGAATGAAAAGAAGCTAGATGTCCTGGCTTTAAGTGAGACAAAGCTGAAGGTGGTAGGAGAGTTTCAGTGGGGAGAAATAAATGGGATTAGGTCAGGAGTTTCAAATAGAGTTAGAGCTAAAGAAGGAGTGGCAATAATCTTGAATAATCAGTTATGACAGGTAAAGAAGGAATATAAATGTATAAATTCAAGGATTATGTGGAGTAAAATAAAGGTTGGATGTGAAAAGTGGGTTATAGTAAGCGTTCATGCACCTGGAGAAGAGAGAAGTGTAGAGGAGAGAGAGATTTTGGGAAATGTTGAGTGAGTGCGTTAGAGTTTTGAACCAAGTGAGAGAGTACTTGTGGTTGGGGATCTTAATGCTAAAGTGGGTAAAAATGTTGTGGAGGGAGTAGTAGGTAAATTTGAGGTGCCAGGGGTAAATGTAAATGGGGAACCATTAATTGAGCTATGTGTAGAAAAAGGTTTGGTAATAAGTAATACATATTTTTTGAAAAAAAAGGATAAATAAGTATACAAGGTATGATATAGCACATAATGAAAGTAGTTCGTTAGATTATGTATTGGTGGATCAAAGGTTGATGGGTAGGCTTCAGGATGTAAATGTTTTTAGAGGGACAACGGATATATTGGAACATTATTTAGTTGTAGTTACTGTTAGAGTAAAAGGTAGATGGGGCAAATAGAAAATGGCAACAGCAAGAGAGAGGTAAAAGTGTATAAACTAAGTGAGGAGGAAGTTAGGGTGAGATATAAGCAACTATTGGCAGAAAGGTGGGCTAGTGCAAGTATGAGTAGTGGGGGAGGGGTTGAAAAGAGTTGGAATAGTTTTAAAAATGCAGTATTAGAATGTGGGGCAGAAGTTTGTGGCTATAGGAGAGTGGGTGCAGGAGGAAAGACGAGTGAGTGTTGGAACGAAGAAGTAAAGGGTGTGATAAAAGAGAAAAAGGTAGCTTATGAGAGGTTTTTACAAAACATAAGTGTTAATAGAAGAGCAGAGTATATGGAGAGTAAAAAAAAGGTAAAGAGTGGTGAGAGAGTGCAAAAGTTGAGCAGATGAAAGAGTGGGAGAGGCTCTGTCAAGAAATTTTGCTGAAAACAAGAATTTTTTTTGGAGTGAGATAAACAAGTTAAGAAAGCCTAGGGAACGAATGGATTTGTCAGTTAAAAACAGAGTAGGGGAGTTAGTAGATGGGGAGCTGTAGGTATTGGGTAGATGGCGGGAATATTTTCAGGAACTTTTAAATATTGATGAAAAAAGGGAGGCAGTAATTTCATGTACTGGCCAGGGAGGTACAACATCGTTTAGGAGTGAAGAAGAGCAGGATGTGAGTGTGAGGGAGTTGTGTGAGGCATTACGTAGCATGAAAGGGGGTAACGCGTCTGGAACTGATGGGATCATGAGAGAAATGTTAAAAGCAATAGGGATATAGTGCTGAAGTGGTTGGTATTTTTGTTTAATAAATGTATGAAAGAGGGGAAGGTACCTAGGGATTGGCAGAGAGCATGTATAGTTCCTTTATATAAAGGGAAGGGGGGATAACAGAGATTGTAAGAATTATAGGGAAATAATTTTACCGAGTATACCAGGTAAAGTGTATGGCAGGGTTATTATGGAAAGAAGTAGAGGTAAAACAGAGAGTAGGATTGCAGATGAGCAAGGAGGCTTTAGAGTGGGTAGGGGATGTGTAGATCAAGTGTTTACAGTGAAGCATATATGTGAACAGTATTTAGATAAAGGTAGAGAAGTTTTCATTGCATTTATGGATTTAGAAAAGGCATATGATAGAGGGGATAGGGAAGCAATGTGGCAAATGTTGCAAGTGTATGGAATAGGTAGTAAGTTACTGAAGGCTGTAAAGAGTTTTTATGAGGATAGTGAGGCTCAGGTTAGGGTGTGTAGGAGAGAGGGAGATTACTTCCCGGTAAAAGTAGGTCTTAGACAGGGATGTGTAATGTCACAATGGTTGTTTAATATATTTATAGATGGGGTTATAAAAAAGTAAATGCTAGGGTGTTGGGGAGAGGGGTGGGGTTAAATTATGGGAAATTAAATGCGAATTGAGAGTTGACACAGTTACTTTTTGCTGATGATACTGTGCTTATGGGAAATTCTAAAGAAAAGTTGCAAAGGTTAGTGGACGAGTTTGAGAGGGTGTGTAAAGGTAGAAAGATAAAATTGAACATTTGAGAGAGGGATTATGGAAGAAGTGAATGTTTTCAGATATTTGGGAGTTGACTTGTCAGCGGATGGGTTTATGAAGGATGAGGTTAACCATAAAATTGATGAAGGAAAAAAGGTTAGTGGTACGTTGAGGTATTTGTGGAGACAAAAAACGTTATCCATGGAGGCAAAGAAGGGAATGTACGAAAGTATAGTGGTACCAACACTCTTATTTGGGTGTGAAGCATGGGTTGCAAATGCTGCAACGAGGAGGCAGCTGGAGGCAGTGGAGATGTCCTGTCTAAGGGCAACGTGTGGTGTAAATATATTCAGAAAATTCGGAGTGGGGAAATTAGGAGAAGGTGTGGAGTTACTAAAAGTATTTGTCAGAGAGCTGAAGAGGGGTTATTGAGGTGGTTTGGTTATTTAGATAGAAAGGATCAAAGTAGAATGACGGAGAGCACATAAATCTGTAGGGGAAGGAAGGCGGGGTAGGGGTCGTCCTCGAAATGGTTGGAGGGAGGGGGTAAATGAGGTTTTGTGGTGAGGGGCTGGGACTTCCAGCAAGCATGTGTGAGCGTGTTAGATAGGAGTGAATGGAGACGAATGATTTTTGGGAACTGACGAGCTGTTGGAGTGTGAGCAGGGTAATATTTTGTGAAGGGATTCAGGGAAACCAGTTAATTGATTTAGTTTGACTTGAGTCCTGGAAATTGGTAGTACAATGCCTGCACTTTAAAGGAGGGGTCTAGGATAGTGACAGCTTTTGTATCTGAGCGCCTCTGTAAAGACAGTGATTATGTATGAGGTGAAAGTGTTGAATGATGATGAAAGTATTTTCTTTTTGGGGATTTTCTTTCTTTTTGGGTCACCTTGCCTCGGTGGGAGACGGCCGACTTGTTGAAAAAAAATACTAATATATACATATCCTAGGTAGTAGGTTGGTAGACAGCAACCACCCAGGGAGGTACTACCGTCCTGCCAAGTAAGTGTAAAACGAAAGCCTGTAATTGTTTTACATGATGGTAGGATTGCTGGTGTCTTTTTTCTGTCTCATAAACATGCGAGATTTCAGTTACATCTTGTTACTTCTACTTACACTTAGGTCACACTACACATTCATGTACAAGCATATATATATATATATATATATATATATATATATATATATATATATATATATATATATATATATATATATATATATATATATATATATATATATATATATATATATATATATATATGCAAAAAGATTCACAGTAAACAGGTGATATCAAAATATGCAAACAACCACTATGAAAAAATAGAGGAATTCCAAGCGCTTTCGTGACTACTCACATTATCAAGGAACTATAACAGGATGTGTGATGTGACTGTGAGGTGTAGTCTCGCCCCTTATATAAGCCTCTTGTCATGTTTCCTGTTATAGTTCCTTGATAATGTGAGTAGTCACGAAAGCGCTTGGAATTCCTCTATTTTTTCATAGTGGTTGTTTTGTATATATATATATATATATATATATATATATATATATATATATATATATATATATATATATATATATATATATATATATATATATATATATATATATATTTTATACACCCCTCTGGGTTTTCTTCTATTTTCTTACTAGTTCTTGTTCTTATTTCCTCTTATCTCCATGAAAGGAAGAAGTTCTTCTCGACCAGTTTAGACATTAAATCGGCACGTAACCCCTTCTTCTTGTTTTACCTATGTAAAAGGGAACTTTCTTCCTTTGGGCCACTGCTTGGTGGAAAGGCGACAATGTTGAAGAAAGAAGAAGTAATTATATTATAAAATATAAATGTAAAAGGAGAAATTTTCTTTATACTTGGTAAATATGTTAAATAATAATATAATATATATATATATATATATATATAATATATTAATTATTAAATATATATATATATATATATTTAATTAATATTGATATTATATAATTAATTATTAATGAACTTTTTTAAATGTTAAATGCACTTGTTTTAATAAAGTTAGGTAAATTTTCTAAGGTTCTTTGGTACAAAATTATTAATTTTTACATTAACATAAATGAAAAAAATCTTTAAACGCATAAGAGAAAGTTTTAGAAAGAACTTAATTTTAAATGTGTTCTTGCTAATTGATAAATTTTATCTATTCGGCATGACATATATATATATATATATATATATATATATATATATATATATATATTATATATATATATATATATATATATATATATATATATATATATATATATATGTCGTGCCGATTAGGTAAAACTGGTCAATTAGCAAGAACTCATCTAAAATTAAGTTCTTTCTAAAATTTTATCTTATACGTTTAAAGATATATATTTTTTTCATTTATGTTAATGTAAGAATTTATAATTTTGTACCAAGAAAACTTTGAAAACCTACCTAACCTTATTACAACAAGCGCAATTTAATTTAGCTAACCCAACTAAATATATTTTAGATACGTTAACATTAATTTAATAATAAACAAACACAATGAAATATATTTTTTTCGTTATGTTCAGAATGATTTTGGCGAAATTATTGCATACACAAATTTTCACTTGTCTTATATGGCAAGGTGAGCGTTGCTATTTAAGCCAAAATCGCAAGTTTTACCTACGGTACGGGCTACCCACCATCAACATCGAAAGCCCAGAAACTACCACCTTTTGTGGTACCCTTTCCCGGAAAAAAAAAATTACTACAAATAGTATGCATTCTCCCAACTCAGTGGCATGCTATGATACAGTAGTATACCTGTGTGCAACTGATGGGTTGAAGGCATATCCTCCTCATAAAATTTACTTATGTATAACTCTACATATACACACTTATTATGTTGCGCCAAAGTGGATAGGCCACTTACCTTTACAACCCTAACCTCCCCCTCCCCCCTCCCACCGATTTCCCAATTTCCATCCTTACCCATCCTTCTTCCTTCCCCATCTTACCGACGCTCTGGTCAAATCAAGCTCAAGCTCAAACCTACGGTACGACATATATTTGTCGTGCCGATTAGGTAAAACTTGCGATTTTGGCTTAAATAGCAACGCTCTTCTTGCCATATAAGACAAGTGAAAATTTGTGTATGCAATAATTTCGCAAAAATCATTCTGAACATAACGAAAAAAATATATTTCATTGTGTTTGTTTATTATTAAATTAATGTTACCGTATCTAAAATATATTTAGTTGGGTAAGGCTAAATTAAATTGCGCTTGTTATAATAAGGTTAGGTAAGTTTTCAAAGTTTCTCTTGGTACAAAATTATAATTTTTTACATTAACATAAATGAAAAATATATATCTTTAAACGTATAAGAGAAAATTTTAGAAAGGACTTAATTTTAAATGAGTTCTTGCTAATTGACCAGTTTTACCTAATCGGCACGACATATATATATATATATATATATATATATATATATATATATTTTTTTTTTTTTTTTGCATATAAATGCTTTATTAATAGACAGAATACATTTATAGAAAACACAAACATGAATACAATGGTACAATATGTCAAAGATTATGAATCTCCTCCAGTTCCTCCGAAGCCGGACGCGAGCCAAGTATGCAGCATGCGTTTTCCCTCTGGATGGCCACACTGAGACGCTGGAACATGAACGTGGCTGCCCTTGGGTCCCTGGTGGTGTCGATGAGTCTGGAACCCAGTTCTTTAAGGAAACGTGTTGCATTTTTTCCCCACGCTCCCAAGGTCTCTGATCACACTGGGACAAATTTATACTGTTGGCTTATGTCCCTGTACTTGCCGATCTTGTACTCCTCTCTGTGGTCAGCAGCTCCTCCCTGTCGCCCAACACTGTGATGGATGTAGGTGTCAGCTAGTGTCGACACACAGGTATAATCCCATGCTAAGAGCTTGCCATTCTTCCAAGGATAGATGGTGATCCCGTCGGGGCGGTTTGCTGGGTTGTGGGCGTTGTTGGCTGCTAGTGATCGAGGCTCTCTCTCGGCTGGGCATCCAGCTATAGCAAGGGTTCTCTTTATGATGTCGTTGACCTCATTGTGTCTTGCATGCCAACCCTTGGTTTTAGAACAGTTAAGACCATGTAGACCATATTGGTCGGCTTGCGCATCGCTGCAAATACACGTATATTCCGTGTGAATAGGGGCAGCAAGGCGCAGAGCCACTGCAATACGAAGGGTCTTAGGGTCCAGGCGTGTTCCCATGGCCGAAATGGGAACTGTTTGTAGGAAGTCTCCAGAGTGATGTGCACTCACAGCTAGGAGACGGGCAGTCTCCCTGTCTGATGTTACGGCCCTGAGCATATTGGCAAGTATCTTTTCAACGATGGGGCCGTCCCAGCTTGACTGTTTGTAGGCCAGTTCTTCACTAGGTATTGGTGTTGGAGCAGCAAGAGTCTTCCATTCAGTGATGGCACTGGTGTAGCTAGGGTCCTGTATTCCTGCTGAATCACTGAGGTTGTCTGGAAGAATTTGTTTTATTAGCTCATTTGATGCTATGGAAGAGGATAAGAAGGCTGGTAGGGCAATCTGGGAGGATTTGCGTACTCCCAGCCCCCCAAGTCTGACTGGAAGTGAGGCTTGCAACCACTTTCCATCATCGAGGGAAAGATTCAATACACTCTCTAGCATGGTCTTGAGGAGAGAGTCGTATTCCTCGAGTTTCGGGCTGTTGAAGGCTGGGGAGCATCTCAGGAAGTGTGTAAGTTTTGGGATTGACAGGCATATGGTGAGTAAGTAGAAGGCATCATGTGTATCGATGTCTTTCATCCTACCTTCCATCGTCCTGAGGTCGGAGATTTTTTTTTCCAGGACCAGATCGATGGCATCAGGCCCCAGAGGAGCACCAAGGAGAGTGCTGTTGGCTGGATCGATGGCTCGTGCCCCTGGTAAAACAGCCCTAATGTCCTGGATCATCTGTGGATTGGTGGAAACTATCTCACATTTGGTGGGGTTTAAAGATAGGCCCAGGGTACCTACCATATCTTTGATTTTCCTGATGTCTCCTAGGAGAGATTGTGCAGTGCCAGCTAGGGTGCCATCATCCAAGAACCAGATATATATATATATATATATATATATATATATAAACTCAACGTTCTCCCTGAAGCTGTTTGAATATTGTCTTCTACCACCCCCTATATTCTGTATTCTATGTAGACTTTATTTAGAGACAAAATACATTGGCAATGATACAATATGAATTTGAACAACATAGATAACATCTCAGAGCTATATCTCGAATACTTCGCCAAGCTTTCCGGCGGTGGGCCGCGACACTGAGTCTCTGAAAGAAGAAGCTGGCTGCTCTGTGATACTTGGTTTCTGTGATGAGTTTTTCACCCAGCTCTTTGAGGAACTTCAGAGCACACTTGCCCCATGTTCCAAGAGTCTCCGACCCAACTGGGATGAAGTTATAGCAAGGGGAAAGGCCATCATATCGGCGGGTCTTCTTGGTATCACTGAAGCTGTTGGCTACACCCCTTTCAGCTTCAGAGTATGGCAAGTTGGTGTCTGCCAATGTGGAGGCACATCTGTAGTCCTAGGCAATCTTCTTACCATTCTTCCAGGGAAGCATAGTGGCTCCATCAGGACGCTTTTGACTTCTGTCAGACCTCTGTACTTGAAGTTCCCATTGAGCTGGGCAACGGGCTATGGCGAGGCTTCTCTTTATGATGTCGTTTACCTCCTTATGTCTAGCATACTTCCCTTCTGATGTGTGACACACGAGACCATGAAGTCCGAATTGATCAGCCGTTCGGTAAGTATGGGGGCGGCTACGGGAAGAGCAACACCAGTCCAAATGGCCTGTGGGTCGAGTCGAGTGCCCAGAGAAGAATTGGGAACAGCTTAAAGGAAATTTGAATGTGGTGCCTGGAAGACGAGCTTTGTCCTTTCCTGAAGCATTGGTGAACATTGTGTTGGCGATTTTTTACATGATCGGTTTGTCAGAAACTGCAAGACAGATATTGACGAATGGTTCAGAAAACCGACGAGTTGATAAATTAGACACATATGCAACACTTGGGTATCTTTATTGTGGAAACGTTTCGCCACACAGTGGCTTCATCAGTCCAATACAAAATAGAAAGTTGTAAGGAGAGGAGGAGTTTGAGGTAATCAGTCCCTCGGCCTGGAGTAGATGTGTTCAGTCCATCAATCTGGTAGTTAGTACAGCATAGGGCAATGGAGGTTGCTTATATACTGTAGACAGGTGAGGTGAAGCAGGAGGAGGCGGAGTCATAGTGGTACCATCCACTAGTCGAAGTAGGTCTTCGTCCAAAGGTTGGACAAATGTGGAAGAATTCGTTTGTATCAAGATCCCAAGATGTTGCTGTGTCAGACAGGATGTAGACGAATGGTTCAGAAAACCGACGAGTTGATAAATTAGACACATATGCAACACTTGGGTATCTTTATTGTGGAAACGTTTCGCCACACAGTGGCTTCATCAGTCCAATACAAAATAGAAAGTTGTAAGATACCCAAGTGTTGCATATGTATCTAATTTCTCAAGACAGATATTGTCGAACCGGAGTAGGTTGCACCATGCTTTAATGGTGCCTCTGGCTTCTACGTTAGTTTGTGCTCTTTGGGGGGGAGCTGGTCTATTTGAGGAATCTGCAAGGGTGTCCACACCGCACGGCTGCTTCAATGAACCTGGGGTCTTGAGCTCCTACAGCTCCTCTCAAGCGTTCGGGGACAATATCCTTGACTAGTCCACTGAAAGCTAACACGAAGCCAGAAATGCAGATAAAGCTACCTGTTGCACTGGAGGTGACAGATTCTGTGCCTTCTTAAAGATTGATCTCAGGAGTGAGTCATATTTGTTGAGAGTTGGGTTGTCAAAAGAGGGTCCGCATCTCAGGAAGTGAGTCCTTGAGGACTGTGTCGATGGCTGGATGGCCCAGTGGTGCTTCCAAGAGGGTGCTATTGGATGGAGCGGTAGTAGAGACTTCAGGGAAGATTATTCGTACAGCTCTGATTATTTCCTGGTTCGTTGTGATGATTTCACACTTTGGGGGATTGAGGATGAGTTATAGGTCCTCTAGGAGGGACTCTTCAGTACCTGCGAGAGTGCTATCATCCAGGTACCAGATGTTGAGCTCGCTGCGCAGAAGCGAGTGGATCACCCTGCTGAACACCCTCTGATGAGGGAATTTCATGTTCGCCAAACAAAAGAATTGAGGGTTTGCTGTAGCCAGCTGAAATGAAGGGAAAAAGACTGGAGAACCGATCCCGAACGGCTGACAAGACCACATCTCTTTTCACCATATTAAAAGCATTTGTAAAGTCAAGTTTGACTACCCTGTCTTCTGGTAAGTCTCTGATGTAGGCTCTTGCTGCATGAGCTGCCGCTTCACTGCCTTGAGAGACCCCATAGCCCAGTTGGTGTAGCTGGAGTAAACTGGCGGCTTCTAAGTGAATGTTTCTTACTGCTGCTTTGGCAATGAGACGTAGAAGGGTGTTACCAATAGCAATGGGTCTGATTCCCCCATCCTTCTTCTTCAAAGCGCATAATGAGGCTCCAAAAAAAAGGTTTAATTTCTTCTGGAATCCGCCCAGCCAGACAGTTGTTGACGAAGGTTGTTAACTCGGAAAGAAGAATTGATAAAGATGCGCCGAGTACTGGATTTAACATATCTTTGAGGCGTTGTGGTAGAATTCCAGTGTAACCTCCTGCAGATCCTGCTGGAAATGACACTATCGCCATATAGACTTCTGATTCTGGCAAAATTAAATGTATAGTGATGAGGTCTTCCTTAGGGTTGTTAACAACTAAGGTGTCCCTTGTCGGATGCTTGTCTCTTAGTGCTTGGACTGTGGCCTCATCTTTGGGAGCTACAGTGTCGTCACTTGTAATTATTCTGATTGCTCCCACTGTGTTAACTTCGATTTTTTTTTCTAATCTGTGCGCAAATTTTCTTGTTTTCAGTGATTTTTGTCTTGGGTCTACCTCTGTGATTCCTGCGATGATGGAGTAGAGGGACACAATTATCTGTTCATGATGTGGTTAGCAATTTGCCTCGTCTTTCAGGAGCTGCAAGACAGACATTGCCGAACCGGAGTAGGTTGCGCCATGCTTTAATGGTGCCTCTGGCTTCTAAGTTAGTGGAACCTCCATTCACTCGCTTAGGAAGGTCTGTGAATTTCCCTGCCGCATGTAGACGAGCCACCTTAGGAATGTGAGATAGGGTACCTAGCAGTGGATTTGAATGCTATCAGAAGATCTGCGCAAATGAGGAGGTTACCATTGGAGCTTTTATCTGCCTGTGGAGGCTGTGGGCTGCTCTCTGCAGGGACAATATGTGATCCAGCACACCAATTGTGTGCACGTATAAGGCCATTCCTGTAGAGTGCCCGATGAGCTCCTCACACCTGACATGTGCTTCTTCTTTCATTGTTAGGTGCACTGTTTCCCTGGGTTTGTGGCTGGCCTGGCTAGCTGCATCATGTGCCATACCTCAGTCTGTGTGGTAAGCTTGGGCTGAAGGGAGAATGGCACGTGTGGGTAGAGGCACATACCCTGGGTTGTTCATGTTGGGGTGGAGAAGAGCGTAGGCCTAGATCTGGTTGGTGGTCTCAAGTCCTCGTGGAAGGCGGGGTAGGCAGGAGGTGGAGGTGGTGTGAGGAGTGATAAGAGTGAGGGAGTAGTGGAGGGGGTGATGACCTGGGGAGGCAGGCCTGGCAGAGTTGCCCACTCACTGCACTAAACGACAGCTCATTATACATGACACGACACTATACACGGCACTATACACTACACAGCCCTCCACTATAAACAACACACCGCTATACACTACACCATACACCCAAGGTGAATAAACACTGTCATCAAAAAATGTCTGCACGGTGTGTCCGCATGTTTGGCGAAGGGAGGAAACACACAGTTATACCCCTCTTCCATGTGGACCACCTCCCCTCACTGCCCTTCCACCCCTCAGATGAGCATTATGTATCCACCCTCACTGGCACTCACTTCATGTACACAACACTTTTCTTGATTCTAATGGAAGAAATGAAATGTATGGTCTTCTTGCCACTCTGAAGTGAGCTGCAGGTATTCACACACCTGCCTGTGCATGATAATCCTGGTAGGTGTTCTTGATTGAAAGATATTATGCCAAAACCACAGAGAGAGATGCCCACAGCCTCTCTCTGGCAGAGATGCCAGATATATATATATATATATATATATATATATATATATATATATATATATATATATATATATATATATATATATATATATATATATATATATATATATATATGTGTGTGTGTGTGTGTGTGTGTGTGTGTGTACTCACCTATTTACTCACCTATTTGTGGTTGCAGGGGTCGAGTCATAGCTCCTGGCCCCGCCTCTTCACTGATTGCTACTAGGTCCTCTCTCTCCCTGCTCCATGAGCTTTATCAAACCTAGTCTTAAAACTATGTGTGGTTCCTGCCTCCACTATGTCGCTTTCTAAGCTATTCCACTTCCTGACAACTCTATGACTGAAGAAATACTTCCTAACATCCCTTTAACTCATAGGAGTCTTCAACTTCCAATTGTGACCCGTTGTTTCTGTGTCCCCTCTCTGGAACATCTTGTCTCTGTCCACCTTATCTATTCCTCGCAGTATTTTATATGTTGTTATCATGTCTCCCCTAACCCTCCTGTCCTCTAGTGTCGTCAGGCCGATTTCCCTTAACCTTTCTTCGTAGGACAATCCCCTTAGCTCTGGGACTAGTCTTGTTGCAAACCTTTGCACTTTCTCTAATTTCTTGACGTGCTTGACCAGGTGTGGGTTCCAAACTGGTACTGCATACTCCAGTATGGGCCTGACGTATATGGTGTACAGAGTCTTGAACGATTCCTTAGTGAGGTATTGGAACGCTATTCTTAGGTTTGCCAGCCGCCCGTATGCTGCAGCAGTTATCTGATTGATGTGTGCCTCAGGAGATGTACTCGGTATTATACTCACCCCAAGATCTTTTTCTTTGAGTGAGGTTTGCAGTCTTTGGCCACCTAGACTATACTCTCTCTGAGGTCTTCTTTGTCCTTCCCCGATATTCATGACTTTACATTTGGCAGAGTTAAATTCAAGGAGCCAGTTACTGGACCAGGCTTGCAGCCTGTCCAGGTCTCTTTGTAGTCCTTCCTGATCCTCGACTGATTTGATTCTTCTCATTAACTTCACATCATCTGCAAACAGGGACACTTCTGAGTCTACCCCTTCCGTTATGTCATTCACATATACCAAAAACAGTACAGGTCCTAGGACTGACCCTTGTGGAACTCCACTCGTCACAGGTGCCCACTCTGACATCTCGTCACGTACCATGACTCGTTGTTGCCTCCCTGTCAGATATTCTCTGATCCATTGCAGTGCTTTTCCTGTTACGTGTGCCTGATCCTCTAGCTTTTGCATTAATCTCTTGTGAGGAACTGTGTCGAATGCCTTCTTGCAGTCCAAAAAAATGCAGTCTATCCACCCCTCTCTCTCGTGTCTTACTTCTGTTACCTTGTCATAAAACTCCAGTAGGTTTGTGACACAGGATTTTCCTTCCTGAAACCGTGCTGGTTGTCGTTTATAAGCTTGTGTCTTTCTAGGTGCTCCACCACTCTCCTCCTGATGATCTTCTCCATGACTTTGCATACTATACACGTCAATGACACAGGTCTGTAGTTTAATGCCTCGTGTCTGTCTCCTTTCTTAAAAAATTGGGACTACATTTGGCATCTTCCACGCCTCAGGTAGTTGCCCAGTTTCAATGGATGTGTTGAAGATTTGTGTTAGTGGCACACACAACATCTCTGCTCCCTCTCTAAAGACCCACGGAGAAATGTTGTCCGGTCCCACCGCTTTTGAGGTATCGAGTTCACATAGCAGCTTCTTCACCTCCTCCTCGGTTGTGTGTATTTCATCCAGCACTTGTTGATATACCTCCCTATTCTGAATTCCTGGAGTCCTTCCTGTCTCCTGTGTAAATACTTCTTTAAATCTCATGTTGAGCTCCTCACATACCTCTTGGTCGTTTATTGTGAACTCCCTACCTTCCTTTCTCAGCCTGATTACCTGGTCCTTGACTGTTGTTTTCCTCCTGATGTGGCTATACAACAGCTTCGGGTCAGACTTGACTTTTGATGCTATATCATTTTCATATTGTCGCTGAGCCTCCCTTCTTACCTGTGCATATTCGTTTCTGGCTCTTCGGCTAATCTCTTTATTTTCCTGGGTCCTTTGTCTTCTGTACTTTTTCCATTCTCTATTACACTTACTTTTTGCCTCCCTACACCTCTGGGTGAACCAAGGACTCGTTCTGGTCTTCCCATTACTTCTGTTTTCCTTGGGGACAAACCTCTACTCTGCCTCTTTGCATTTGGTTGTAACATATTCCATCATTTCTTTTACTGGTTTTCCTGCCAATTCTCTCTCCCACTGAACGTCTTGTAGGAAGTTCCTCATGCCTGTGTAGTACCCCCTTTTGTAGTTTCGTTTCTCCCTTCCTATTCCTGCTCCCCTCTCCACTTGTAGCTCAACTATATAATCAAAACACAGAACCAAATGATCACTAGCTCCAAGGGGCCTTTCATACGTGATATCCTCGATGTCCGAACTACTCAAGGTGAATACTAGGTTCAGTCTTGCTGGATCATCCCCACCTCTCTCTCTCTGGTAGTGTCTCTTAACATGTTGATGCATGAGGTTTTCCAGTGTGTGTGTGTGTGTGTGTGTGTGTGTGGTGTGTGTGTGTGTGTGTGTGTGTGTGTGTGTGTGTGTGTGTATTTATTTAGAATTCGCAGAACAGGCGAAATATACACAAACACTAATCTCAAGTTATAGGAGACTCGAACTTACGAACAAGGTACGCAGTGCTCTACCACAATACCACACTGGTCCAGTACCTTGACTCCCAGCAACGTTCACTTATTTATTGAGGGATAATTAGGAGCATTTGTAATAATACTAATATCTAGAGAGATTGCACAAACCTCTATGTCGTGGAACCTGGTGTAAGCGTAGTCGTAACGTGGGAGGATCTGCACTTGGTAGATTGTACGAGTCTGGTTCAAGTCAACAATCCACCAGGGTATCAGAATATACTCAGCACACGCGTATATACTTGCAGTACCTTGGTTACCATCTACTGCCAACTCCTTGAAATAACTGTGAGGAAAGATATAGCAGAGATTGTTCATTTGTGTATGAAACCTAACCATACATTGAATATAAGCACCATAAAGCAGTGCATATTCGTCTTTAGTGTTAAATGAATATGTTGCACAATTCATCAGTAAATTCACACCAAGTGTATGTCTTACAGCGCTCACTTGATATTGCACTTAGTTCCTCGGAACCTAATGCATAAAAGACAGCCCTTCAAAACCCAGTGCATATATGACTGGCATTCAAAACCCAGTGCATATACAACTGCCCTTCAAAACCCAGTGCATATATGACAGCCCTTCAAAAGCCAGTGCATATATGACATCCCTTCAAAACCCAACGCATATATAAGTGCCCTTCAAAACCCAGTGCATATATGACAGCCCTTCAAAAGCGAGTGCATATATGACAGCCCTTCAAAACCCAACGCATATATAAGTGCCCTTCAAAACCCAGTGCAAATATGACTGCCCTTCAAACCCCAGTGCATATATGACTGCCCTTCAAAACCCAGTGCATATATGACTGCCCATCAAAACCCAGAGCATATATAACTGCCCTTCAAAACCCAGTGCATATATGACAGCCCTTCAAAACCCAAAGCATATACGACAGCGCTTCAAAACCCAACGCATATATAACTGCCCTTCTAAATCCAGAGCATATATGACTTCCCTTCAAAACCCAGTGCATATATGACTGCCCTTCAAAACCCAGTGTCTATATAACTGCCTCCAAAACCCAGTGCATATATGACAGCCCTTCAAAACCCAGTGCATATATGACAATCCTTCATAACCAAGTGCATATATGACAGCTCTTCAAACCTCAGTGCATATATGACAGCCCTTCATAACCCAGTGCATATATGACAGCCCTTCAAATCCCAGTGCATATATGACAGCTCTTCAAAACCCAACGCATATATGATTGCCCTTCAAACCCCAGTGCATATATGACTGCCCTTCAAAACCCAGTGCATATATGACAGCCATTCTAAACCCAGTGCATATATGACTGCCCATCAAAACCCAGTGCATATATGACAGCCCTTCAAAACCCAAAGCATATATGACTGCCCTTCAAAACCCATTGCATATATGACAGCTCTTCAAAACCCAGTGAATACACGACAGCCCTTCAAAACACAAAGCATATATGACAGCCCTTCAAAACCCAGTGCTTATATGACAGCCCTTCAAAACCCAAAGCATATATGACTTCCCTTCAAAACCCAGTGTATTTATGACTGTCATTCAAAACCCAGTGAATATATGACTGCACTTCAAAACCCAGTGCATATATGACTGCCCTTCAAAATCCAGTGCATATATGACTGTTCTTCAAAACCTAGTGCTTATATGACTGCCATTCAAAACCCAGTGCATATATAACTACCCTTCAAAACCCAGTGCTTATATGACAGCGCTTCAAAACACAGTGCATAAATGACAGCTCTTCTAAACCCAGTGCATACATGACTCCCCTTCAAAACCCAGTGCATATATGACTGCCCTTCAAAACCCAGTGCATATATGATTTCTCTTCAAAACTCAGTGCATATATGACAGCCCTTCAAAACCCTGTGCATATATAACTGCCCTTCAAAACCCAGTGCATATATGACTGTCCTTCAAAACCCAGTGCATTGTACTTGTATGAGCACTCCTTGAACTTGCATGTGCACTCCTTGTACTTCCATGTGCACTCCTTGAACATGAATGTGCACTCTTTGTACTTGCATGTGTACTCCTTGTACTTGCTTGTGCCCTCCTTGTACATTTATGTACACTCCTTGTACTTGTATGTGCAATCCTTGTGCATGTATGTTCTCTTTTTGTACTTGCATGTGCACCCCTTGTACTTGTATGTGCACTCCTTGTACTTGTATGTGCACTCCTTGTACTTGTATGTGCACTCCTTGTACTTGTATGTGCACTCCTTGAAATTGTATGTGCACTCTTTGTACTTGTATGCGCACTTCTTGTACTTATATGTGCACTCTTTGTATTTGTATGTGCACTTCTTGTACTTCTATGTGCACTCCTTGTACTTGTATGTGCACTCCTTGTACTTGTATGTGCACCCCTTGTAATTGTATGTGCACTCCTTGTACTTCTATGTGCACTCCTTGTACTTGTATGTGCACTCCTTGTACTTGTATGTGCACTCCTTGTAATTGTATGTGCACTCCTTGTACTTGTATGTGCACTCCTTGTACTTGTATGTGCACTACTTGTACTTGTATGTGCACTCCTTGTACTTGTATGTGCACCCCTTGTAAATGTATGTGCACTCCTTGTACTTATATGTGCACTCCTTGTACTTGTATGTGCACCCCTTGTACTTGTATGTGCACCCCTTGTAATTGTATGTGCACTCCTTGTACTTCTATGTGCACTCCTTGTACTTGTATGTGCACTCCTTGTACTTGTATGTGCACTCCTTGTACTTATATGTGCACTCCTTGTACTTGTATGTGCACTCCTTGTACTTGTATGTGCACCCCTTGTAATTGTATGTGCACTCCTTGTACTTCTATGTGCACTCCTTGTACTTGTATGTGCACCCCTTGTAATTGTATGTGCACTCCTTGCACTTGTATGTGCACTCCTTGTACTTGTATGTGCACTCCTTGTACTTGTATGTGCACTCCTTGTACTTGTATGTGCACCCCTTGTAATTGTATGTGCACTCCTTGTACTTATATGTGCACTCCTTGTACTTGTATGTGCACCCCTTGTAATTGTATGTGCACCCCTTGTAATTGTATGTGCACTCCTTGTACTTGTATGTGCACTACTTGTACTTGTATGTGCACTCCTTGTACTTGTATGTGCACCCCTTGTTATTGTATGTGCACTCCTTGTACTTGTATGTGCACTACTTGTACTTGTATGTGCACTCCTTGTACTTGTATGTGCACTACTTGTACTTGCATGTGCACTACTTGTACTTGCATGTGCACTACTTGTAATTGTATGTGCACTCCTTGTACTTGTATGTGCACTACTTGTACTTGTATGTGCACTCCTTGTACTCGTATGTGCACTCCTTGTACTTGTATGTGCACTCCTTCAGTACCAGAACATATGTGACTGACTTATAGTTCATGGTATATATACAGCACCAGTACTCAGTGCAAATACATCATAATTATCCACTGCATATATGGAATAGTTCTTCAGTACTCTCTGTATAAGGCAAAGTACTTTATTGCCCATTATATATGGCAGTTATTCTGTATCCCGCTAGTTTACAGTGCATTTATCTCATCAGTTTTTGCTGTACAAACGGCATTTATGGAACTAGTATTAATTTAAAAAAATTTCACTAGTGTTTAGTGAAAATATGGCTTCAATGTTCAGTGTATTTTTGTCATTAGTGTTCAGTACATATATGACATCAGTCTTCAACGTGAATGTATGACACAGTGTTTGGCACTAGTGTTCAGTGTATATGTCACAAGTCTCCAGGGTATATGGCACCAGCGTCCAGTGAATATATGACACAAGTATTGAAAGCAGTGTAGAGTTTGCATATGGCAACAAGTTCATATAATCATTTGGTACCTAGTGACACTAATGTCTGTCAAATATTATACAGAAAAAATATGAGGAAGCTTTTCTGAATATATGTAAATGAAATACAGTTATTAACAAATTAAGGTTTGTTAATGTTATGATTGAACTATGTCTGGTGTTACTGAACTGTCTGATGTTACTGAACTATGTCTGGTGTTACTGAACTATGTCTGGTGTTACTGAACTATGTCTGGTGTTACTGAACTGTCTGATGTTACTGAACTATGTCTGGTGTTACTGAACTATGTCTGGTGTTACTGAACTATGTCTGGTGTTACTGAACTGTCTGGTGTTACTGAACTATGTCTGGTGTTACTGAATTATGTCTGGTGTTACTGAACTGTCTGGTGTTACTGAACTATGTCTGGTGTTACTGAACTATGTCTGGTGTTACTGAACTATGTCTGGTGTTACTGAACTATGTCTGGTGTTACTGAACTATGTTTGGTGTTACTGAACTATGTCTGGTGTTTCTGAACTATGTCTGGTGTTTCTGAACTATGTCTGGTGTTACTGAACTGTGTCTGATGTTACTGAACTATGTCTGATGTTACTGAACTATGGCTGGTGTTACTGAACTATATCTGATGTTACTGAACTATGGCTGGTGTTACTGAAATATGTTTGGTGTTAATGAACTATGTCTGGTGTTACTGAACTATGTCTGGTGTTACTGAACTATTTCTGGTGTTACTGAACTGTGTCTGGTGTTACTGAACTATGTTTGGTGTTAATGAACTATCTCTGGTGTTACTGAACTATGTCTGGTGTTACTGAACTATGTCTGGTGTTTCTGAACTATGTCTGGTGTTACTGAACTATGTCTGATGTTACTGAACTATGTCTGATGTTACTGAACTATGTCTGGTGTTACTGAACTATGTCTGATGTTATTGAACTATGTCTGATGTTACTGAACTATGTCTGGTGTTACTGAACTATATCTGGTGTTACTGAACTATGTCTGGTGTTACTGAACTATGTCTGGTGTTACTGAACTATGTTTGGTGTTAATGAACTATCTCTGGTGTTACTGAACTATGTCTGGTGTTTCTGAACTATGTCTGGTGTTACTGAACTATGTCTGGTGTTACTGAACTATGTTTGGTGTTAATGAACTATCTCTGGTGTTACTGAACTATGTCTGATGTTACTGAACTATGTCTGGTGTTTTTGAACTATGTCTGGTGTTTCTGAACTATGTCTGGTGTTTCTGAACTATGTCTAGTGTTACTGAACTATGTCTGATGTTACTGAACTATATCTGATGTTACTGAACTATGTCTGGTGTTACTGAACTATGTCTGATGTTACTGAACTATGTCTGATGTTACTGAACTATGTCTAGTGTTACTGAACTATGTCTGGTGTTACTGAAATATGTTTGGTGTTAATGAACTATGTCTGGTGTTACTGAACTATGTCTGATGTTACTGAACTATGTCTGATGTTACTGAACTATGTCTGGTGTTACTGAACTATGTCTGATGTTACTGAACTATGTCTGATGTTACTGAACTATGTCTGGTGTTACTGAACTATGTCTGGTGTTACTGAAATATGTTTGGTGTTAATGAACTATGTCTGGTGTTACTGAACTATGTCTGGTGTTACTGAACTATGTCTGGTGTTACTGAACTATGTCTGGTGTTACTGAACTGTGTCTGGTGTTACTGAACTATGTCTGGTGTTACTGAACTATGTCTGGTGTTACTTAACTATGTCTGGTGTTACTGAACTATATCTGGTGTTATTTAACTATGTCAGGTGTTACTGAACTATGTCTGGTGTTAGTTAACTATGTCTGGTGTTATTGAACTATGTCTGGTGTTATTGAACTATGTCTGGTGTTACTTAACTATGTCTGATGTTAATGAACAATGTCTGGTGTTACTGAACTATGTCTGGTGGTACTGAACTATGTATGTTGTTACTGAACTATGTCTGGTGTTACTGAACTATGTCTGGTGTTACTGAACTATGTTTGGTGTTAATGAACTATGTCTGGTGTTACTGAACTATGTCTGGTGCTACTGAACTATGTCTGGTGTTATTTAACTATGTCTGGTGTTATTGAACTATGTCTGGTGTTACTTAACTATGTCTGATGTTATTGAACTATGTCTGGTGTTACTGAACTATGTCTGGTGTTACTGAACTATGTTTGGTGTTAATGAACTATGTCTGGTGTTACTGAACTATTTCTGGTGTTATTTAACTATGTCTGGTATTACTGAAGTATGTCTGGTGTTACTTAACTATGTCTGATGTTAATGAACTATGTCTGGTGTTACTGAACTATGTCTGGTGTTATTGAGCTATGTCTGGTGTTACTGAACTAAGTCTGGTGTTATTTAACTAAACTATGGCTGATGTTATTGAACTAAGTCTGGTGGTAATGAACTATGTATGGTGTTATTGAACTATGTCTGATGTTGTTGAACTATGGTTGGTGTTATTCAACTATGTCTGGTGTTACTGAACTATGCCTTGTGTTATTGAACTATGTATGGTGTTATTGAACTATGTCTGGTGTTACTGCACTATATCTGGTGTTATTGAACTAAGTCTGGTGTTATTGAACTAAGTCTGGTGTTATTGAACTATTGCTGGTGTTATTGAACTAAGTCTGGTGATACTGAACTATGTCTGGTGTTATTGAACTATGTCTGGTGCTATTGAACTATGTCTGGTGTTATTGAACTATGTCTGGTGTTACTGAACTATGTCCAGTGTTATTGAACTATGTCTGGTGTTATTCAATTATGTCTTGTGTTACTGAACTATGTCTTGTGTTATTGAATTATGTCTAGTGTTATTGAACTATGTCTGGTGTTACTGAACTATGTCTGGTGTTACTGAACCAAGTCTAGTGTTATTGAAATATGGCTGGAGTTATTGAACTAAGTCTGGTGTTATTGAACTATATCTGGTGTTATTGAACTATATCTGGTGCTATTGAACTATGTCTGGTGTTATTGAACTTTGTCTGGTGTTATTGAATTATAGCTGGTGTTATTAAACTATGTCTGGTGTTAATGAACTATGTCCTGTGTTATTGAACTAAGTGTGGTTTTATTCAACTATATCTGGTGTTACTGAACAATGTCTTGTGTTATTGAACTCAGTCTGATTTTATTGAACTATGGCTGATGTTACTGAACTATGTCTGGTGTTACTGAACTATGTCTTGTGTTACTGAACTATGTCTGGTGTTACTGAACTATGTCTGATGTTACTGAACTATGTCTGATGTTACTGAACAATGTCTTGTGTTATTGAACTATGTCTGATATTACTGAACTATGTCTGATGTTACTGAATTATGTCTGGTGTTACTGAACTATGTCTGATGTTATTGAACTATGTCTGATGTTACTGAACTATGTCTGGTGTTACTGAACTATATCTGGTGTTACTGAACTATGTCTTGTGTTACTGAACTATGTCTGGTGTTACTGAACTATGTTTGGTGTTAATGAACTATCTCTGTTGTTACTGAACTATGTCTGATGTTACTGAACTATGTCTGGTGTTTCTGAACTATGTCTGGTGTTACTGAACTATGTCTGGTGTTACTGAACTATGTTTGGTGTTAATGAACTATCTCTGGTGTTACTGAACTATGTCTGATGTTACTGAACTATGTCTGGTGTTTTTGAACTATGTCTGGTGTTTCTGAACTATGTCTGGTGTTTCTGAACTATGTCTGGTGTTACTGAACTATGTCTGATGTTACTGAACTATGTCTGATGTTACTGAACTATGTCTGGTGTTACTGAACTATGTCTGATGTTACTGAACTATGTCTGATGTTACTGAACTATGTCTGGTGTTACTGAACTATGTCTGGTGTTACTGAAATATGTTTGGTGTTAATGAACTATGTCTGGTGTTACTGAACTATGTCTGGTGTTATTGAACTATGTCTGGTGTTACTGAACTATGTCTGGTGTTACTGAACTGTGCCTGGTGTTACTGAACTATGTCTGGTGTTACTGAACTATGTCTGGTGTTATTTAACTATGTCTGGTGTTACTGAACTATATCTGGTGTTATTTAACTATGTCAGGTGTTACTGAACTATGTCTGGTGTTAATGAACTATGTCCTGTGTTATTGAACTAAGTGTGGTTTTATTCAACTATATCTGGTTTTACTGAACAATGTCTTGTGTTATTGAACTAAGTCTGATGGTTTTGAACTATGGCTGGTGTTATTGAACTAAGTCTGGTGTTATTGAACTATGTCTGGTGTTATTGAACTATGTCTGGTGCTATTGAACTATGTCTGGTGTTATTGAACTATGTCTGATGTTATTGAATTATGTCTGGTGTTATTGAACTATGTCTGGTGTTACTGAACTATGTCTGGTGTTATTGAACTATGTCTGGTGTTATTGAACTATGTCTGATGTTACTGAACTATGTCTGGTGTTACTGAACTATGTCTGGGGTTACTGAACTCTGTCTGATGTTACTGAACTATGTCTGGTGTTACTGAACTATGTCTGGTGTTACTGAACTATGTCTGGTGTTACTGAACTATGTCTGGTGTTACTGAACTATGTTTGGTGTTAATGAACTATCTCTGGTGTTAGTGAACTATGTCTGATGTTACTGAACTAGTTCTGGTGTTTCTGAACTATATCTGGTATTACTGAACTATGTCTGGTGTTACTGAACTATGTTTGGTGTTAATGAACTGTCTCTGGTGTTACTGAACTATGTCTGATGTTACCGAACTATGTCTGGTGTTTCTGAACTATGTCTGGTGTTTCTGATCTATGTCTGGTGTTACTGAAATATGTTTGGTGTTAATGAACTATGTCTGGTGTTACTGAACTATGTCTGGTGTTACTGAACTATGTCTGGTGTTACTGAACTAGTCTGTGTTACTGAATGTGTCTGTGTTACTGAACTATGTCTGGTGTTACTGAACTATCTGGTGTTATTTACCTATGTCTGGTGTTACTGAACTATATTGGTGTTATTTAACTATGTCAGTGTTACTGAACTATGTCTGGTGTTAGTTAACTATGTCTGGTGTTATTGAACTATGTCTGGTGTTACTTAACTATGTCTGATGTTAATGAACAATGTCTGGTGTTACTGAACTATGTCTGGTGTTACTGAACTATGTCTGGTGTTACTTGAACTATGTCTGTGTTACTGAACTATGTCTGGTGTTACTGAACTATGTTGGTGTTAATGAACTATGTCTGGTGTTACTGAACTATGTCTGGTGTACTGAACTATGTCTGGTGTTATTTAACTATGTCTGGTGTTAATGAACTATGTCTGGTGTTATTTAACTATGTAATATGTTATTGAACTATGTCTGTGTTACTTAATATGTCTATGGTAATGAACTATGTCTGGTGTTACTGACTTACTATGTCTGGTGTTATTGAACTATGTTGGTGTTATGAACTATGTCTGGTGTTACTGAACTATGTCTGTGTTATTAACTATGTCTGGTGTTACTGAATATGTCTGGTGTTACTTAACTATGTCTGATGTTAATGAACTATGTCTGTGTTACTGAACTATGTCTGGTGTTATTGAACTATGTCTGGTGTTATTAACTATGTCTGGTGTTACTGAACTATGTCTGGTGCTACTGAACTATGTCTGGTTTATTTAACATGTCTGGTGTTACTGAACTATGTCTGGTGTTATTTAACTATGTCTGGTGTTATTGAACTATGTCTGGTGTTACTTAACTATGTCTGATGTTAATGAACTATGTCTGGTGTTACTGAACTGTCTGGTGTTACTGAACTATGTTTGGTGTATAATAACTATGTCTTGTTACTGAACTATGTCTAGTGTTATTTAACTATGTCTGTGTTTCTGAAGTATGTCTTGTGTTACTTAACTATGTCTGATGTTAATGAACTATGTCTGGTGTTACTGAACTATGTCTGGTGTTATTGACTATGTCTGGTGTTACGTAACTATGTTGGTGAATAAGAACTACGTCTGGTGTTACTGAACTAAGTCTGGTGTTATTGAACTAAGTCTGGTTATTTAACTAAACTATGGTGTGTTATTGAACTAAGTCTGGTGTAATGAACTATGTCTGGTGTTATTGAACTATGTCTGATGTTGTTGAACTATGGTTGGTGTTATTCAACTATGTCTGGTGTTACTGAACTATGCCTGTGTTATTGAACTATGTATGGTGTTATTGAACTATGTCTGGTGTTACTAAAATATCTCTGTGTTATTGAACTAAGTCTGGTGTTATTGAACTAAGTCTGGTGTTATTGAACTAGTCTGGTGTTATTGAACTAGTCTGGTTTACTGAACTATGTCTGGTGTTATTGAACTATGCTGGTGCTATTGAACTATGTCTGTGTTATTGAACTATGTCTGGTGTTATTGAACTATGTTTGTGTGTTTTAATATGCTGGTGTTACTGAACATGTCAGTGTTATTGAAATGTCTGGTGTTATTGAACTATGCCTGTGTTATTAAACTATGGCTAGTGATAATAACTATGTCTGGTGTTACTAAACTATGTCCGGTGTTATTTACTATGTCTGGTGTTGTTCAACTATTCTGTGGTTATTGAACTAGCTGTTGTTACTGAACTAAGTCTGGTGTTATTTAACTATAGCTGATGTTATTGAACTAGTCTTGAAATGCTGTTTTAATGAACTATGTCCGTGCTATTAAACTGTTGGTGTTAATAACTATGTCTGGTGTTACTGAACTATATCTGATGTATAATTAATAATCTGGTTTATTAAACTATGTCTGTTTATTGAACTATGTCAGTGTTATTGAACTATGTCTGGTGTTATTCAATTATGTCTTGTGTTACTGAACTATGTCTTGTGTTATTGAATTATGTCTAGTGTTATTGAACTATGTCTGGTGTTACTGAACTATGTCTGGTGTTACTGAACCAAGTCTAGTGTTATTGAAATATGGCTGAGTTATTGAACTAAGTCTGTGTTATTGAACTATATCTGGTGTTATTGAACTTATCTGTGCTATTGAACTATGTCTGGTTTATTGAACTTTGTCTGGTGTTTGAACTATAGCTGGTGTTATTAAACTGTCGGTGTTAATGAACTATGTCCTGTGTTATTGAACTAAGTGTGGTTTATTCAACATCTGTGCTGAACTATGTCTTGGTTATTCCAGTTGATTTTTGAACTACGCTGTGTTATTGAACTAAGTCTGGTGTTAGACTATGTCTGTGTTATTGAACTATGTCTGGTGCTATTGAACATGTTTGGTTATTGAAGTCAGTTGATTACTGGTGTTATTGAATATGTCTTTACTGAACTATGTCTGGTATTGAACTATGTCTGTATTCAACTATGTCTGGTGTTATTGAACTATGTCTGGTGTTACTGAAGTATGTCAGGTGTTATTGAACTATGTCTGGTGTTAGTGAACTATGTCTGGTGTTATTGAACTATGTCTGGTGTTATTGAACTGTGTCTTGTGTTATTGAACTATTTCTGATGTTATTGAACTATGGCTGGTGTTAATAAAATATATATGGTGTTACTGAACTATGTCCGGTGGTATTGAACAATGTCTGGTGTTATTCAACTATGTCTGGTGTTACTGAACTATGTCTGGTGTTATTCAATTATGTCTGGTATTATTCAACTATGTCTAGTGTTACTGAACTATGTCTTGTGTTATTGAGCTATGTCTGGTGTTATTGAACTATGTCTGGTGTTACTGAACTATGTCTGGTGTTACTGAACTAAGTCTGGTGTTATTGAACTATGACTGGTGTTATTGAACTATGTCTGGTGTTATTAAACTATGTCTAGTGTTATTTTAACTATGTATGTCTGGTGTTATTGAACTCTGTCTAGTGTTACTGAACTATATCTGGTGTTATTGAACTATATCTGGTGCTATTGAACTATGTCTGGTGTTTCTGAACTATGTCTGGTGTTACTGAACTATGTCTGATGTTACTGAACTACGTCTGATGTTACTGAACTATGTCTGGTGTTTCTGAACTATGTCTGGTGTTACTGAACTATGTCTGATGTTACTGAACTATGTCTGATGTTACTGAACTATGTCTGGTGTTACTGACTATGTCTGGTGTTACTGAAATATGTTTGGTGTTAATGAACTATGTCTGGTGTTACTGAACTATGTCTGGTGTTACTGAACTATGTCTGGTGTTACTGAACTATGTCTGGTGTTACTGAACTGTGTCTGGTGTTACTGAACTATGTCTGGTGTTACTGAACTATGTCTGGTGTTATTTAACTATGTCTGGTGTTACTGAACTATATCTGGTGTTATTTAACTATGTCAGGTGTTACTGAACTATGTCTGGTGTTAGTTAACTATGTCTGGTGTTATTGAACTATGTCTGGTGTTACTTAACTATGTCTGATGTTAATGAACAATGTCTGGTGTTACTGAACTATGTCTGGTGTTACTGAACTATGTCTGGTGTTACTGAACTATGTCTGGTGTTACTGAACTATGTCTGGTGTTACTGAACTATGTTTGGTGTTAATGAACTATGTCTGGTGTTACTGAACTATGTCTGGTGCTACTGAACTATGTCTGGTGTTATTTAACTATGTCATGTGTTATTGAATTATGTCTTGTGTTACTTAACTATGTCTGATGTTAATGAACTATGTCTGGTGTTACTGAACTATGTCTGGTGTTATTGAACTATGTTTGGTGTTAATGAACTATGTCTGGTGTTACTGAACTATGTCTGTTGTTATTTAACTATGTCTGGTGTTACTGAAGTATGTCTGGTGTTACTTAACTATGTCTGATGTTAATGAACTATGTCTGGTGTTACTGAACTATGTCTGGTGTTATTGAGCTATGTCTGGTGTTACGTAACTATGTCTGGTGTTAATGAACTACGTCTGGTGTTACTGAACTAAGTCTGGTGTTATTTAACTAAACTATGGCTGATGTTATTGAACTAAGTCTGGTGGTAATGAACTATGTCTGGTGTTATTGAACTATGTCTGGTGTTATTGAACTATGTCTGGTGTTATTGAACTATGCCTGGTGTTATTAAACTATGGCTGGTGATAATAAACTATGTCTGGTGTTACTAAACTATGTCCGGTGTTATTTAACTATGTCTGGTGTTGTTCAACTATGTCTGGTGTTACTGAACTATGTCTAATGTTACTGAACTAAGTCTGGTGTTATTTAACTATAGCTGATGTTATTGAACTAAGTCTGGTGTTAATGAACTATGTCTGATGTTATTGAACTATGTCCAGTGCTATTAAACTATGTCTGGTGTTAATGAACTATGTCTGGTGTTACTGAACTATATCTGATGTTATAGAACTATGGCTGGTGTTATTAAACTATGTCTGGTGTTATTGAACTATGTCTGGTGCTATTGAAGTATGTCTGGTGTTATTGAACTATGTCTGATGTTATTGAATTATGTCTGGTGTTATTGAACTATGTCTTGTGTTACGGAACTATGTCTGGTGTTATTGAACTATGTCTGGTGTTATTGAACTATGTCTGATGTTACTGAACTATGTCTGGTGTTACTGAACTATGTCTGGTGTTACTGAACTATGTCTGATGTTACTGAACTATGTCTGATGTTACTGAACTATGTCTGGTGTTACTGAACTATGTCTGGTGTTACTGAACTATGTATGGTGTTACTGAACTATGTCTGGTGTTACTGAACTATGTTTGGTGTTAATGAACTATCTTTGGTGTTACTGAACTATGTCTTATGTTACTGAACTATGTCTGGTGTTTCTGAACTATATCTGGTGTTACTGAACTATGTCTGGTGTTACTGAACTATGTTTGGTGTTAATGAACTATCTCTGGTGTTACTGAACTATGTCTGATGTTACTGAACTATGTCTGGTGTTTCTGAACTATGTCTGGTGTTTCTGAACTATGTCTGGTGTTTCTGAACTATGTCTGGTGTTACTGAACTATGTCTGATGTTACTGAACTATGTCTGATGTTACTGAACTATGTATGGTGTTACTGAACTATGTCTGATGTTACTGAACTATGTCTGATGTTACTGAACTATGTCTGGTGTTACTGAACTATGTCTGGTGTTACTGAAATATGTTTGGTGTTAATGAACTATGTCTGGTGTTACTGAACTATGTCTGGTGTTATTTAACTATGTCTGGTGTTACTGAACTATATCTGGTGTTATTTAACTATGTCAGGTGTTACTGAACTATGTCTGGTGTTAGTTAACTATGTCTGGTGTTATTGAACTATGTCTGGTGTTACTTAACTATGTCTGATGTTAATGAACAATGTCCGGTGTTACTGAACTATGTCTGGTGTTACTGAACTATGTCTGGTGTTACTGAACTATGTCTTGTGTTACTGAACTATGTCTGGTGTTACTGAACTATGTTTGGTGTAATGAACTATGTCTGGTGTTACTGAACTATGTCTGGTGCTACTGAACTATGTCTGGTGTTATTTAACTATGTCTGGTGTTACTGAACTATGTCTGGTGTTATTTAACTATGTCTGGTGTTATTGAACTATGTCTGGTGTTACTTAACTATGTCTGATGTTAATGAACTATGTCTGGTGTTACTGAACTATGTCTGGTGTTACTGAACTATGTTTGGTGTTAATGAACTATGTCTGGTGTTACTGAACTATGTCAGGTGTTATTTAACTATGTCTGGTGTTACTGAAGTATGTCTGGTGTTACTTAACTATGTCTGATGTTAATGAACTATGTCTGGTGTTACTGAACTATGTCTGGTGTTATTGAGCTATGTCTGGTGTTACGTAACTATGTCTGGTGTTAATGAACTACGTCTGGTGTTACTGAACTAAGTCTGGTGTTACTGAACTAAGTCTGGTGTTATTTAACTAAACTATGGCTGATGTTATTGAACTAAGTCTGGTGGTAATGAACTATGTCTGGTGTTATTGAACTATGTCTGATGTTGTTGAACTATGGTTGGTGTTATTCAACTATGTCTGGTGTTACTGAACTATGCCTTGTGTTATTGAACTATGTATGGTGTTATTGAACTATGTCTGGTGTTACTGAACTATATCTGGTGTTATTGAACTAAGTCTGGTGTTATTGAACTAAGTCTGGTGTTATTGAACTATGGCTGGTGTTATTGAACTAAGTCTGGTTTTACTGAACTATGTCTGGTGTTATTGAACTATGTCTGGTGCTATTGAACTATGTCTGGTGTTATTGAACTATGTCTGGTGTTATTGAACTATGTCTGGTGTTATTGAACTATGTCTGGTGTTATTGAACTATGTCTGGTGTTATTGAACTATGTCTGGTGTTATTGAACTATGCCTGGTGTTATTAAACTATGGCTGGTGATAATAAACTATGTCTGGTGTTATTTAACTATGTCTGGTGTTGTTCAACTATGTCTGGTGTTACTGAACTATGTCTGGTGTTACTGAACTAAGTCTGGTGTTATTTAACTATAGCTGATGTTATTGAACTAAGTCTGGTGTTAATGAACTATGTCTGATGTTATTGAACTATGTCCGGTGCTATTAAACTATGTCTGGTGTTAATGAACTATGTCTGGTGTTACTGAACTATATCTGATGTTATAGAACTATGGCTGGTGTTATTAAACTATGTCTAGTGTTACTGAACTATGTCCAGTGTTATTGAACTATGTCTGGTGTTATTCAATTATGTCTTGTGTTACTGAACTATGTCTTGTGTTATTGAATTATGTCTAGTGTTATTCAACTATGTCTGGTGTTACTGAACTATGTCTGGTGTTACTGAACCAAGTCTAGTGTTATTGAAATATGGCTGGAGTTATTGAACTAAGTCTGGTGTTATTGAACTATATCTGGTGTTATTGAACTATATCTGGTGCTATTGAACTATGTCTGGTGTTATTGAACTTTGTCTGGTGTTTTTGAACTATAGCTGGTGTTATTAAACTATGTCTGGTGTTAATGAACTATGTCCTGTGTTATTGAACTAAGTGTGGTTTTATTCAACTATATATGGTGTTACTGAACTATGTCTTGTGTTATTAAACTAAGTCTGATGTTATTGAACTATCGCTGGTGTTATTGAACTAAGTCTGGTGTTATTGAACTATGTCTGGTGTTATTGAACTATGTCTGGTGCTATTGAACTATGTTTGGTGTTATTGAACTATGTCTGATGTTATTGAATTATGTCTGGTGTTATTGAACTATGTCTGGTGTTACTGAACTATGTCTGGTGGTATTGAACTATGTCTGGTGTTATTGAACTATGTCTGGTGTTATTGAACTATGTCTGGTGTTAGTGAACTATGTCTGGTGTTATTGAACTATGTCTGGTGTTATTGAACTGTGTCTTGTGTTATTGAACTATTTCTGATGTTATTGAACTATGGCTGGTGTTAATATAATATATATGGTGTTACTGAACTATGTCCGGTGTTATTGAACTATGTCTGGTGTTATTCAACTATGTATGGTGTTACTGAACTATGTCTGGTGTTATTCAATTATGTCTGGTATTATTCAACTATGTCTAGTGTTACTGAACTATGTCTTGTGTTATTGAGCTATGTCTGGTGTTATTGAACTATGTCTGGTGTTACTGAACTATGTCTGGTGTTACTGAACTAAATCTGGTGTTATTGAACTATGACTGGTGTTATTGAACTATGTCTGGTGTTATTAAACTATGTCTAGTGTTATTTTAACTATGTATGTCTGGTGTTATTGAACTCTGTCTGGTGTTACTGAACTATGTCCGGTGTTATTGAACTATGTGTGGTGTTATTCAACTATATATGGTGTTACTGAACTATGTCTTGTGTTATTGAACGTAGTCTTGTGTTATTGAACTATGTCTGGTGTTAATGAAGTATGTATTTTGTTATAAAAACTATGTCTGGTGGTTTTGAACTATATCTGGTGTTATTGAACTACGTCTAGTGTTAATGAACTATGTCTGGTGTTATTGAACTATGTCTGGTGTTATTGAACTATGTCTGGTGTTATTGAACTATGTCTGGTGTTATTGAACTACGTGTAGTTTTACTGAAGTATGTCTGGTGTTATGGAACTATGTCTGGTGTTATTGAACTATGTCTGGTGTTATTGAACTATGTCTGGTGTTATTAAACTATGTCTGGTGGTTTTGAACTATGTCTGGTGTTATTGAATTACGTTTAGTGTTATTGAACTATGTCTGGTGTTATTCAACTATGTCTGGTGTTAATGAACTATGTCTGGTGTTACTGTACTGACTGGAAAATAGTTACAAAGGGCGAGAGAGCTTTCAGAAAATTAGTAAATGGAAATAATTCACAGACACCTGCAAGAAGGAAAGACAATATTAGCGTTGATGTAATACTTGTAGATTAAAGTAAAAATGGAATGTAGGAAGTGAGATAATATCAATTTTCCCGGGTGAAAAAGGAATACAGTAGAGTGCAGTGTTAAGAGAAGGTTTTAGGAGCTTTAAACCAAATTAAAAATAATTTATGTAGGAGACTTTAATTTGATGATGTATTTCGAGAGAATGATTGCATCTTCATCAGCAAATTTTGCTGTGAATATTGAACGAAAGTGAGCTTATTAAGATATGAAAAAAGTTTATTAAGATATGATAGACTGGGAGATGGAGGCATTGGAAAGATAGATATTTTTTTATGAGTGTTTAAATTCTGTGACGAATAAAAGCAATTAGCAATAAGGTGAGTAGAGGAAAATACATGGGTAATACAATATATAAAATGAGAATCAGAGAGAGGTGGTAAAACAGCTTGGAAAGATTTAGATGCAAGAAGTAGGAAGATGACAATTTTTTGGAATAATTGGTAGACAGTAAATAATTAATATGAAAAAAAAATGAAAAGGGACAATAGGACGTATATGAATTATATATAACTCAGTAAGTCAAGAATATAGTGTCAAGTGTGTAGTAAAATAATTATCGAATGAGTTAGCACAAAGAATATAGGTTAGCAGAGACTATATTAAACTGGAAAAAAAATTAAACTAAAATTACAATAACATAAATATTTTGACCATCCAATTGATTTTCAAAAGGCTGAAAAAGTTGTAAAAAACAGATCGATGGCTGAGACAAATATAATAGATTTAAACTTCTTAATAAATTGTTTTGAAATCAATATGAATATTGCTTTAGATTATACAAATTACATTCGCTTATAATTAATAAAATTTGGGAAGAATTTAAGTTATATTCGACAACCTAAAATATTAAAGGATAGGTAGAATATAAGTTGTGTCTGACAGGCCCTTGACCACCTCACCTGCATCATCATTAAAGATTCAGGTGTTGTATATTGACTGTGAAGTGTGATCTCCCACAAACACCTTTACCTTTGATGAGTTTCGAGTCTCGCTACTCTCAGATCCCGGCCACTGGCCAGGCTCGTCTGGTGCTTGCCTGGTCAACCAGGCTGTTGCTGCTGGAGGCCTACTGCCCAACATATCCATCACAGCCTGGTTGATCTGGCACCTGGTGAAGATACTTGTTCAGTTTCCTCTTGAATGTTTCTAAACTTGTTCCAGCCGTGTTTCTGATATTTTCTGGTAAGATGTTGAATAGTCTGGGATCACGAATATTGACACAGTCTTATTAATGAAAAGACAGAACTGCGGCTAGCCAGGATTCGATCTTGCGTCACCATGTCCATCCCTGTGAAAACAGAACAATGTATACATCACTGTATTCACGGGACCAACAATTCTCAAACACCAGGCTCAGTGCAGCTGATGGGTTTTTCCTTTTTCTTCTTGTAGGTTCGCCGGTACGTCCGGCCCGGGTCTTCTCCAAATGGTGACCCGGCCTGAGGGTTTTTCCTGATAAGAACATAAGAACATAAGAAAGGAGGAACACTGCAGCAGGCCTGTTGGCCCATACTAGGCAGGTCCTTCACAATCCGTCCCACTAACAGAATATTTGCTCAACCCAATCTTCAATGCTACCCAAGAAATAAGCTTTGACAATTCTACCCACTCATGCGCGAGTCCCACTCAAATCCAACCCCTCTCACTCATGAATTTATCCAACCTAAATTTGAAACTACCCAAGGTCCTAGCTTCAATAACCCTACTAGGCAGACTGTTCCACTCATCAACTACCCTATTTCCAAACCAATACTTTCCTATATCCTTTCTAAATCTAAACTTATCTAACTTGAATCCATTATTGCGGGTTCTCTCTTGGAGAGATATCCTCAAGACCTTATTTATATCCCCTTTGTTAATACCCATTTTCCACTTGTATACCTCGATCATGTCTCCCCTCATTCTACGTCTTACAAGTGAATGTAATTTTAGGGTCTTCAATCTTTCTTCGTAAGGAAGATTTATAATGCTATGTATTAATTTAGTCATTCTACGCTGAATGTTTTCTAACGAATTTATGTCCATTCTGTAATATGGAGACCAGAACTGAGCTGCGTAATCTAGGTGAGGCCTTACTAATGATGTATAAAGCTGTAATATAACCTCTGGACTTCTGTTGCTAACACTTCTTGATATAAATCCCAGTAATCTATTTGCCTTTTAAGCTACCTTAAAGCTTGCAATTCTTGGTTAGTTAGCTCCAGCTTACCAATACCCCAATTTAGTCCTTCTCGCAATCTGTATGGCTAAGTTCTACGTTATTTAACTTATAAGTGCTTGGGTTATGGACACTCCCGAGCTTCAGAACCTTGCATTTATCTACTTGAACTGCATCTGCCACTTTTCTGACCACGAATTAAGTTTGTCTAAATCTTCCTGAAGTTCTATGACATCTATGTTTGAATCAATTATCCTACCTATCTTCGTGTCGTCGGCAGATTTGCTCATATCACTAGTAATTCCCTCATCAAGGTCATTGATATATATTATAAATAACAATGGGCCTAAGACTGATCCCTGTGGAACACCACTTGTTACAAGTCCCCATTCAGTTTAACCCCATTTATGCACACTCTCTGCTTCCTATTGGTGAGCCATGACTCGATCCATGACAGCACTTTTCCCCCAATGCCATGAGCTGCCACTTTCTTTAACAGTCTCTGGTGCGGTACTCTATCAAAGCCTTACTAAAGTCTAAATAAACAATATCGAATTCTTTATCGTGATCAACAGCCTCAAAGCTTTACTGAAGAAGGTTAATAAATTAGATAGGCGGAACGGCCCTCGTGAATCCATGCTGGGTATCATTAATCAAATTATGGTTATCTAGATGGCTTCTAATAATATCAGCTATAATTGACTCTAGTAATTTGCCTACAATTGAGGTCAGGCTTATTGGGCGGTAGTTAGACGGTAGTGACTTGTCCCCTGCTTTAAAAATAGGAATTACATTAGCATCTTCCACATATCAGACACTACACCTGTTTGAAGAGATAAATTAAAAATGTTAGATATTGGTTACAGAGTTCCATTTTGCATTCCTTAAGAACCCTTGCAAAAGCTCATCAGGACCCGGCGATTTATTTTGTTTCAGTCGGTCCAGCTGTTTCATAATCATTTCGCTAGTGACTGTGATATTACATAATTTATCTTCTTCTGGGCCTCTGTAAAATTAATTACTGGGATATTATTAATGTCTTCCTGTGTGAAAACCAGAGAAAATAATTATTAAAAATGAGCACATATCATTCTCCTTGTCATAAGATGCCCAAAGTTATTTTTAAGGGACCTATTTA
>WNWK01015563.1:0-32500 GCA_009830355.1 Cherax destructor
CCCCGCCACCAAATATTTATTTCTAGTTCAATTATAAAATTATGGCTATCCCCACACTTATGTGGCTCAGGGCAACTCGTAAATCGCTTCAAGGGTTGTTCACTACCCTGACACACTTGATAATCCCTGCAGTACCCTTGGGTAGCCCTCAAAAACAATTATATTCAAGGAGCACTAAAGTTGTGACTCGCCCACGCGGTGTCCCTACCTACTGTGTGTGTGTACTCACCTATTTGTACTCGCCTATTTGTGGTTGCAGGGGTCGATTCATAGTTCCTGGCCCCGCCTCTTCACTGATTGCTACTAGGTCCTCTCTCTCCCTACTCCATGAGCTTTATCAAACCTCGTTTTAAAACTATGTATGGTTCCTGCCTCCACTACGTCGCTTTCTAGGCTATTCAACTTCCTGACAACTCTATGACTGACAACCTAACAACCCTTTGACTCATAGGAGTCGTCAACTTCCAATTGTGACCCCTTGTTTCTGTGTCCCTTCTCTGGAACATCTTGTCTCTGTCCACCTTATATATTCCTCGCAGTATTTTATATGTCGTTATCATGTCTCCCCTTAGCTCTGGGACTAGTCTTGTTGCAAACCTTTGCACTTTCTCTAATTTCTTGACATGCTTGACCAGGTGTGGGTTCCAAACTGGTGCTCCATACTCCAGTATGGGCCTGACGTATATGGTGTGTGTGTGTATGTGTGTGTGTGTGTGAGGGATGTGTTTCTCAGTCTAAGAGTTGATGAATCTAAGCGGTTTAAGGTGGTAGACGCTTGAAGACCTGGGTTTGAGTAATAGGGTGAGGGTGGGTGCTCTTGGATGGTGGTGTGGAGAGAGATATAGAGAATTTTCTTGTTTCGAGGAGTTGGAGCATATGAGTCAAATTTTGTAAATGCTTACCTCTGAAAAGTATAACTTTGTAAAGTTTTTTAGAAGATAAGAGTTTTACAAGCTAATGTTTAATAACGATGAGTAACGATGGAATGTTTTTACTTACGAGATGTTTTGCCTTGTAATGTTTAAACTTATATACCTTATATAGAAAATTACCTACCTTTTGAAATGTTTATTAACTATAACTTTAGGTAAACATTAAAAGCTCGCTTGTGTGGTTACACTCTTACCAAAGGTCTTATAATACCACCCCCGTAATATGATTTAAATATACCTTAAGAAAATGTTATACAATATATATATATATATATATATATATATATATATATATATATATATATATATATATATATATATATATAGAGGAAGATAATTTCCCAGTAAAAGTAGACCTTAGACAAGGATGTGTGATGCCACCGTGGTTGCTCAATATATTTATAGATGGAGTTGTAAGGGAAGTAATTGCTCGAGTGTTGGCAAGAGGTGTGGAGTTAAAAGATAAAGAATCTAACACAAAGTGGGAGTTTTCACAGTTGGTCTTTGCTGATGACACTGTGCTTTTGGGGGATTCTGAAGAGAAGTTGCAGAGGTTGGTGGATGAGTTTGGCAGGGTATGTAAAAGAAGAAAATTTAAAGTGAATATAGGAAAGAGTAAGGTGATGAGGATAAAAAGATGAGGTGACGAAAGATTCGATATCAGATTGGAGGGAGAGAGTATGGAGGAGGTGAATGTGTTCAGATGTTTAGGAGTGGACGTATCAGCAGATGGGTCTATGAAGGATGAGGTGAATCATAGAACTGATGAGGGGAAAAGGGTGAGTGGTGCAAAGAGGAGTCTGTGGAGACAAAGATCTTTGTCCATGGAAGTTAAGAGGGGAATGTATGAGAGTATAGTTATACCAACACTCTTATATGGGTGTGAAGCATGGGTGATGAATGTCGCAACGAGGAGAAGGCTGGAGGCAGTGGAGATGTCATGTCTGAGGGCAATGTGTGGTGTGAATATAATGCAGAGAATTCGGAGTTTGGAAATTAGGAGGAGGTGCGGGATTACTATAAGTATTATCCAGAGGGCTGAGGAGGGGTTGCTGAGGGGGTTCGGACATGTAGAGAGGGTGGAACAAAATAGAATGACTTCGATAGTGTATAAATCTGTAGTGGAGGGAAGGCGGGGTAGGGGTCGGCCTAGGAAAGATTTGAGGGAGGGGGTAAAGGAGGTTTTGAGTGCGAGGGGTTTGGACTTCCAGCAAGCATGCGTGAGCGTATTTGATAGTGAATGGAGACAAATGGTTTTTAATACTTGACGTGCTGTTGGAGTGTGAGCAAAGTAACATTTATGAAGGGATTCAGGGAAACCGGCAGGCCGGACTTGAGTCCTGGAGATGGGAAGTACAGTGTCTGCACTCTGAAGGAGGGGTGTTAGTGTTGCAGTTTTATAACTGTATTGTAAGCACGCCTCTGACAAGACAGTGATGGAGAATAATGGGTGGGAATCAGCCGATGTGTTAATAATAAAAAATAATATACAGTGGTACCTCGGTTAACGATATTTTTTCGTTCCAGAATGCTGTTCAAATGTCATTACCAAACAAATTTATCCCAATAAGGAATGATGTAAAATAGACTAGTCCTTTTAGACCCCTAAAAACACACAAACGCATTTAAAAATAAACTTACATAAAAGGGCGAGTTTGGGGACCATCGTTAACCGAGGTACCACTGTATATATATATATATATATATATATATATATATATATATATATATATATATATATATATATATGCTAGGAATTCGCAAGAGCAGGCGAAATATTCACAAACACTGATCTCTGGCCGACGGAGACTCGAACCTACGAACCTCATGACAAGGTACGCAGTGCTTTACCGACCGTACCACACTGGTCCAATACCTTGGCATCCAGCTTTCGCTAGACGTTATTCCAAGGCAGCCAGCTTTCAGGCAGGAAGGCTTACAGCTTTTCATCTCATCCCTGCATGCATCGACACAACTAGAGATTTTTACAATGCTAGGAATTCGCAAGAGCAGGCGAAATATTCACAAACACTGATCTCTGGCCGACGGAGACTCGAACCTACGAACCTCATGACAAGGTACGCAGTGCTTACCGACCGTACCACACTGGTCCAATACCTTGTCATGAGGTTCGTAGGTTCGAGTCTCCGTCGGCCAGAGATCAGTGTTTATATATATATATATATATATATATATATATATATATATATATATATATGAACCAACCATGGAAATACATTTCCTATGAACCAATGAAATAAGGGTGTGGATTTCGTCTCTCATACCACACCCGGGTTAAAAACACAAGTATTCAGTCATGTTTTATACCTCATTACTTCAGAGATAGTGGTCTTGATCCAAGGTGCTGAAGCAGGGGCTACATGAGAGAGTATGTGGGTAGGGGAGATGACATGGGATAGTTGAGGTAGTGGGTGGGGGGAGGGGAGGGAAGGATCTTGATTTGAAGATTTGTTCATGATCCTGGAACTGGAGCATGGCCATAGCCGGTTTGGGATAATATTCTATTACACGCTCTGAAAAAAGCTCTATTCCCACTCTGAGAATTCTGCCTTTTTTCCACCCTGAGAAAATAACCTATTACCCTGCTCAGAAACACTGACGTCTCACCACGACGTCACCTCACGACGTCATGTCCGACATCACCTCCCAGCATTACGTTTGACATCCCCCAACAATGTCACGCCTCATGTCATCCCACGACATCTCCCGACGTCACCTCTCGACATCGCACCATGATGTCACGGCGACATTGTTCATTTACATTTCATAGCAAGCAATTTAAAGTGTTTTTCAGTAATATCTAGAAAGATTAAGAGAAGAAAATATTGGAGTGTTGTGTGTTCGCGGTCAACAAAGCTCATGTTCGAACGAGTATCGCAAAAGTCCTCTCATTGTTTCATTATTATTGTTCCATTATCACATGTTCTTAAATGCTTTAGTACTCTCACACAAAATCATCATTTTGCAAGTGCAAACAATGTTGAATAATGATGCAGCATCTTCTTTGCGGGTGTGCAACTATTTCTCGAGTGTTCCACAGTGTAGTCTGTGCCCAGACCACCGTAACACAGCCCTCAGTGTTACATGTCACTCTCTGACTTGACCACTTGCCCACTGACTAAGTCCTGGCGTCAGATACGTGAGTTGTCAGTATCCTGTACAGAGAGAAACTATGCTCGCCGCCTCTCACTGACATCCCAAACACGCGGAGTCGTTCTCTGGCAACTATCTCCTTCCAGCATCAATGAAGGCATCTTCGCCTGAGTCGTCCTTACGACTCGCCTACTCGCCTGCACCATTAAGCTGTGCTGCTCTAGAGTCGACCCTGCCACAGCTGCCTTGCGACACAGTCCCAGTTGACAGTTCTCCTGAAGAGTCGCACGGTCTGCAGTCCTGTCCAGTATGCTGAATTCCCACGACGCCTCCTTCGCCAGCATCACCTGGTCGTGTCCCAGGTTGAGTGAGACCTGCAGCGACTAATTTGCTTCAATGTTCCAGTCGAGGTTGTACCCCGTTATGCAGCTCAGCCGCAGAGATGTCTCCTGACTGCTAGTCCTTGGATGGCGTATCTCCTGACGAAGTTCCTGCTTGCAGTCGCGCCCTGACATGGCTTCATCTTTTCTCAACACAAATTTTAGCGCACCCCATTTTTTTCTTCCCTCCTGTTAGGAAGTTTTTTGTTCACTGTACCTGTTTTGCAATTCATGCTGCCGCCCACATCAGTACCCTCTTCCTGGAGAGAGAGAGAGAGAGAGAGAGAGAGAGAGAGAGAGAGAGAGAGAGAGAGAGAGAGAGGAGCTAACACAAAATACCCGGAGAGAGAAAGAAAAAGAGAAAGTTTTATTCAGTCACCTGTCACGGTTGGGACACCAGTGCGTAGCGTACCTGAGAGTTGTAACCACCACGGTTTGTTTTATATTTCCCTCCCTCCTACTAGGCTGGCGCTGCCATCTGGTCGAAGATCTAGTTCTAACCTAGGCCTACCTAGAGTTCACTCAACCACACGCTACCTAGTCCTCACTAAAGCACCAGACAGCCAGGCCCCCGCCCACCAGGCAAGGGGCCTGGCAAGGCCAACCTTTACAATTACATAAAAAAGTTAAGGTTCCACTCCGAAGAACTATCTTTACCCCACCAGAAAATATATTGATATCAATCCCAGCAACCACCACTCACCCCAGCAACCACCAATCACCCCAGCAACCACTACTCACCCCAGCAACCACCACTCACCCCAACAACCACCACTCACCCCAGCAACCACCACTCACCCCAGCAACCACCACTCACCCCAGCAACCACCACTCACCCCAGCAACCACCACTCACCCCAGCAACCACCATTCACCCCAGCAACCATCACTCACCCCAGCAACCATCAATCACCCTATCAACCATCACTCACCCCAGCAACAAGCACACCTCATGAACCACCACACTCCATAAACCTCCACGCACCCCACACACCACCATGCACCCCAGCAACCAACACACACCCAGGCAACCACCACTTACTCCAGCAACCACCACACACTCCATAAATCTCCACACACCTCACCCACCACCATGGACCCCAGCAACCTCCACACACCCAGGCAACAACCACAAAACCCAGCAACCACCACTCACTCCAGCCCTCATAAACCACTACACACACCCCAGCAACCAGCACACACACCAGCAACCAGAACACACCCCAGCATCATCTATCACACACCCTAGCAACCCCAGCACACACCCTAGCAACCCCAGCACACACCCTAGCAACCCCAGCACACACCCCAACAACCATAACACACCCCAGCAACCAGCACACCGCAGAACCCCAGCACACACCCCAGCAACCATAACACACCCCAGCAACCAGCACGCACCCCAACAACCAGCACACCCAGAACACCCCAGCACACCCCAGCACACCCCAGCACACCCCAGCAACCCCAGCACACACCCCAGCAACCAACACACCCCAGAACACCCCATAACACCCCAGCACACCCCAGCACACCCCAGGAACCCCAGCACACACCCCAGCAACCAGCACACCCCAGCACACCCCAGCACACCCCAGCACACCCCAGCATGTAGAGGAGCTCAACAAAAATATTCGCCTCAGAGCAGAACTGTGTTTGTTTTGCTCATCTTGACTTTCAAATTTATTTCTGAAAAAAACAACATTGTGAGAATTGTAGTGGTAGAATTGTTGTTGTCGGTACTGTTGTTGTCAGTGCTGTTGTTGTCGGTACTGGTGTTGTCTGTAGTGCTGTTGTATGTAGTGCTGCTGTTGTCGGTGCTGTTGTTGTCTGTAGTGCTGTTGTTGTCTGTAGGTCTGTTGTCAGTAGTGTTGTATGTAGTGCTGTTGTTGTCTGTAGTGCTGCTGTCAGTACTGTTGTTGTCTGTAGTGCTTTTGTTTTTAGTACTGTTGTTGTCTGTAGTGCTGTTGTCAGTACTGTTGTTGTCAGTACTGCTTTCTCAGTATTGTTGTCAGTACTGTTGTTGTTAGAACTGCTTTTCTCTGTACTGTTCTCAGTACTAGTGTTCTCAGTACTGTTGTCAGTACTGGTGTTAGTACTGTTGTTGTCAGTAGTGTCATCAATACTGTTGTTGTCATTACTGTTGCCAGTATTGTTGTCAGTACTGTTGTCAGTACTGTTGTCACTGTTGTTGTCGGTACTGTTGTCGGTACTGTTGTTGTCAGTACTATTGCCAGTACTGTTGTCACTACTGTTAGCACTGTTATCAGTACTGTTGTTGTCAGTACTGTTAGCACTGTTATCAGTACTGTTGTTGTCAGTACTCTTAGTACTGTTGTCAGTAATGTTAGTACTGCTGTCAGTTCTGATGTCAATACTGTTGTTGTCAGTACTGTTGTTGTTAGTACTGTTGCTGTTAGTACTGTTGTCAGTACTGTTGTTGTCAGTACTGTTGCTGTTAGTACTGTTTGTGCTGGTTGCTGCGGTTTGAACTGGTTGCTGTGGTTTGTGCTGTTCTCAGTACTGTTGTTAGTACTGTTGTAGTGAGTACTGTTGTTAGTACTGTTGCTGTTAGTACTGTTGACAGTACTGTTGTTGTCAGAACTGCTCTTCTCTGTACTGTTGTCAATACTGTTGTTAATATCTTGTTGCAGCCTTATTCTCTCTTGCTGCAACATTGTTCTCTCTCGCTGCAACATTGTTCTATTTTGCTGATTTTTTTTTCTATCTTGCTGTAGCCTTGTTCTCTCTTGCTGCAACATTGTTCTATCTTGCTGCAACATTGTTCTCTCTTGTTGCAACATTCTATTGTTGCAACACTGTTCTCTCTTGTTCCAACATTGTTCTCTCTTGTTGCAACATTGTTCTGTCTTGCTGCAACATTGTTCTATCTTGTTGCAACATTGTTCTATCTTGCTCTATTTATAGCCTTTAGTGAAACAAATATATTTCATTGCTTTTGTTATTATTAAATTATTGTAAATTTATCTGAAATATATTTAGTTGAATTAGGCTAAATTAAATTGCGCTTGTTAGAGTTAGGTTAGGTAAGTTTTCTATGGTTCTTGTGGTACAAAATTATTATTTTTTACATTAACATTAATGAAAAAAATGTCTTTCAAAGCATAAGAGAAAATTTTAGAAAGGACCTAATTTTGAAAGTGTTCTTGCTAACTTACCAATTTTACCTGTTCGGCACGACACACACACACACACACACACAATATATATATATATATATATATATATATATATATATATATTTTAATTAACACATCGGCCGATTCCACCAAGGCAGGGTGGCCCGAAAAAGAAAAACTTCCATCATCATTCACTCCATCACTGTCTTGCCAGAGGGTGCTTTACACTACAGTTATAAAACTGCAACATTAACACCCCTCCTTCAGAGTGCCGGCATTGTACTTCCCATCTCCAGAACTCAAGTCCGGCCTGCCGGTTTCCTGAATCCTTCATAAATGTTACTTTGCTCACACTCCAACAGCACGTCAAGTATTAAAAAACCCTATGCCTCCATTCACTCCTATCAAATACGCTCACACATGCTTGCTGGAAGTCCAAGCCCCCCGCACACAAAACTTCCTTTCCCCTCCCTCCAACCTTTCCTAGGCCGACCCCTACCCCGCCTTCCCTCCACTACAGATTTATACACTCTCGAAGTCACTCTGTCTCGTTCCATTCTCTCTACATGTCCAAACCACCTCAACAACCCCTCCTCAGCTCTCTGGACAATCGTTTTGGTAATCCGCACCTCCTCCTAATTTCCAAACTCCGAATTCTCTGCATTATATTCACACCACACATTGACCTCAGACATGACATCTCCACTGCCTCCAGCCTTCTCCTCGTTGCAACATTCATCACCCATGCTTCACACCCATATAAGAGCGTTGGTATAACTATACTCTCATACATTCCCCTCTTTACTTCCATGGACAAGGTTCTTTGTCTCCACAGACTCCGAAGTGCTCCACTCACCCTTTTCCCCTCATCAATTCTATGATTCACCTCATCCTTCATAGACCCATCCGCCGACATGTCCACTCCCAAATATCTGAATACATTCACCTCCTCCATACTCTCTCCTCCAATCTGATATCCCAAACTTTCGTCACCTATTCTTTTTGTTATCCTCATCACCTTACTCTTTCCTATATTCACTTTCAATTTTCTTCTTTTACACACCCTACCAAATTCATCCACCAACCTCTGCAACTTCTCTTCAGAATCTCCCAAAAGCACAGTGTCATCAGCAAAAAGCAACTGTGACAACTCCCACTTTGTATTTGCTTCTTTATCTTTTAGCCCAACACCTCTTGCCAAGACCCTCACATTCACTTCTCTTACAACCCCATCTATAAATATATTGAACAACCACGGTGACATCCTTGTCTAAGGCCCACTTTTACTGGGAAATAGTCCCCTTCCCTCCTACACACTCTAACCTGAGCCTCACTATCCTCATAAAAACTCTTCACTGCAGTAACCTTCCTCCTATTCCATACACCTGCAACATCTGCCACATTGCCCCCCTATCTACCCTATCATACGCCTTTTCCAAATCCATAAATGCCACAAAAACATCTTTACCCTTATCCAAATACTGTTCACCTATATGTTTCACTGTAAACACTTGGTCTACACACCCCCTACCTTTCCTAAAGCCCCCTTGTTCATCTGCTATCCTGCTTTCGGTCTTACTCTTAATTCTTTCAATAATAACTCTACCATACACTTTACCAGGTACACTCAACAGACTTATTCCCCTATAATTTTTGCACTCTCTTTTGTCCCTTTGCCTTTATACAAAGGAACAATACACGCTCTCTGCCAATCCCTAGGTACCTTACCCTCTTCCATACATTTATTAAATAATAGCACCAACCACTCCAAAACTATATCCCACCTGCTTTTAACATTTCTATCTTTATCCCATCAATCCCAGCTGCCTTACCCCTTTCATTCTACCCACTGCCTCACGAACTTCCCCTACACCCACAACTGGCTCTTCCACACTCCTACAAGATGTTATTCCTCCTTGCCCTACACACGAAATCACAGCTTCCTGTCTTCATCAACATTTAACAACTCCTCAAAATATTCTCTCCATCTTCCCGATACCTCTAACTCTCCATTTAATAACTCTCCTCTCCTATTTTTAACTGTCAAATCCATTTGTTCTCTAGGCTTCCTCAACTTATTAATCTCATTCCAAAACTTTTTCTTATTTTCAACAAAATTTGCTGATAACATCTCACCCACTCTCTCATCTGCTCTCTTTTTACATTGCTTCACCACTCTTTTAACCTCTCTTTTCTCTCCATATACTCTTCCCTCCTTGCATCACTTCTACTTTGTAAAAACCTCTCATATGCTAACTTTTTCTCCTTACTACTCTCTTTACATCATCATTCCACCAATCGCTCCTCTTCCCTCCGCACCCACTCGCCTGTAACCACAAACTTCTGCTGAACACTCTAACACTACATTTTTAAATCTACCCCATACATTTTCGACCCCATTGCCTACACTCTCACTAGCCCATCTATCCTCCAATAGTTGTTTATATCTTACCCTAACTGCCTCCTCTTTTAGTTTATAAACCTTCACCTCTCTTTTACTTATTGATTCTATTTTCCTTGTACCCCATCTACCTTTTACTCCCACTGTAGCTATAACTAAAAAGTGATCTGATATATCTGTGTCCCCTCTATAAACATGTACATCCTGAAGTCTACTCAACAGTCTTTTATCTACCAATACATAGTCCAACAAACTACTGTCATTACGCCCTACATCATATCTTGTATACTTATTTATCCTCTTTTTCTTAAAATATGTATTACCTATAACTAAACCCCTTTCTATACAAAGTTCAATCAAAGGGCTCCCATTATCATTTACACCTGGCACCCCAAACTTACCTAATACACCCTCTCTGCATGTTTCTCCCACTTTAGCATTTAGATCCCCTACCACAATTACTCTCTCATTTGGTTCAAAAGTTCCTATACATTCGCTTAACATCTCCCAAAATCTCTCTCTCTCCTCTACACTCCTCTCTTCTCCAGGTGCATACACGCTTATTATGACCCACTTTTCGCATCCGACCCTTATTTTAATCCACATAATCCTTGAATTTACACATTCATATTCCCTCTTTTCCTTCCATAACTGATCCTTCAACATTATTGCTACCCCTTCCTTAGCTCTAATTCTCTCAGATACTCCTGACTTAATCCCATTTATTTCTTCCCACTGAAACTCGCCTACCCCCTTCAGCTTTGTTTCGCTTAGGGCCAGGACATCCAACTTCTTTTCATTCATAACATCGGCAATCATCTCTTTCTTATCATCCGCACTACATCCACGCACATTCAGACAACCCAGTTTTATAAAGTTTTTCTTCTTCTCGTTTTTAGTAGATTTGTACAGGAGAAGGGGTTACTAGCCCATTGCTCCCGGCATCTTAGTCGCCTCATACGACACGCATTGCTTACGGAGGAAAGATTCTTTTCCACTTCCCCATGGACAATAGAGAAAATAAAAAGAACAAGAGCTATTAAGAAAAAGAAGAAAAACCTAGATGTGTGTATGTATATATATATGCATGTGTATGCCAGTGTAGTGTGACCTAAAGTGTAAGTAGAAGCAGCTAGATATGTACCTGTTATCCAGCGTGTTTATGAGACAGAAAAAAAACACCAGCAATCCTACCATCATGTAAAACAGTTTCAGGTTTCTGTTTCACAGTCACCTGGCAGGATGGTAGTACCTCCCTGGGTGGTTGCTGTCTACCAACCTACTACCTATCATATATATATATATATATATATATATATATATATATATATATATATATATAGTTTCAATTGCTCCGAGATCCGTGAGAGGTTTTCGTTGTATCCAATATTCCCAGTAACATATAACTCGTGTTTTTATATAGGCATAGTAAATATTGCCTTCACACATTTCGACGCCAAGGAGTGCAGTGAGAGGGAGAGGTAGGAGCTAAAACAAAATACCCGGAAATGACCTAAGAGCTGGAGATGAACTCTGTTTAGGAGCTCTGGGACCAAATCTCAACGCTTTCAAGAGTCCATGAGCTGTAGATCAACACCTTAAAGAGTCCCAGGAGCTGTAGATCAACACCTTCAAGAGTCCCAGGAGCTGTAGATCAACACCTTCAAGAGTCCCAGGAGCTGTAGATCAACACCTTCAAGAGTCCCAGGAGCTGTAGATCAACACCTTCAAGAGTCCCAGGAGCTGTAGATCAACACCTTCAAGAGTACCAGGAGCTGTAGATCAACACCTTCAAGAGTCCCAGGAGCTGTAGATCAACACCTTCAAGAGTCCCAGGAGCTGTAGATCAACACCTTCAAGAGTGCGGGCAATCAGAACTTCCCTCATAACCTCTTAACAATGAGAGATGACGCAGGGGCAACAAGGTTCACTCATTTTGACCAGAGCTTTGGTAAGATGGGGAAGGAAGAAGGATAGGTAAGGATGGAAATTGGGAAAAATAGGGAGTGTGTGTGGAGGAAGGATAAAAAAGGTAAGTGGCCCAACCACTTTGGTGCATAATATGTGTGTTTAGTGGTATATCAAGGTAATATATCAAAAAGGGGCATAACATTTGCCCAACAGTGTCACACAGATATAACAAAGTTATAGTTGCATGATTCTGTATCGGCAAAGGGTATACTAAGTAGGTTCACTGTGACCTGTGGAGTTGACCTTTTATATAGCGAAGAAAGAGAAAATAAAAATTTTTGCTAGACAGTAGTGCTCAGAGGCGGTCCTACATTTTTGTGGCCCTGAGGTTGAGCTGTTATGAGCCCCTTCGCAACCAGCAGCGGAAAGCCTACGTGATAATTAAATAACCTTTAAATTTGTATTTTAACTATTATTTTGTATTGAATTACAGTATATTCATAATATTATTTATAAACCCCTTAGCATACAGTAGATCCAAAATTTTTAAGCAGTGTGGACTAAAGTCGCTACTGCGGCCCCTCCAGGATTAGGGGCCCTAGAAGCTTCAGCTTCGTTAGTTTCATAATAGATCCGCCCCTGTCCCTACTGATGTATTATGGAAACTAACGGACTATTTTTTTTTTATATAACCCGAAACAGTTGTTCCGCTATGAAAAAAATGTGAGCCAGAATAAGGTGCTTAAAAGTATAAATACAAGTAGGATTCGAACCCATGTTGCGATATTTCTTTACAAATATTTTCTGTTTTGGTTTCAAGTTGCCTGCTAACTCTGAGTTAGACCATTGTCTCCTAAAGAGTTGGGTTGGGAGTATCATAGTTTATAGAACCACGGTAGCTAAATCGGGGAAATGCTATGTTTGGGTCCTGTGTGATGAGTTTGGGTCCTATGTGATGAGTTTGGGTCCTGTGTGATGAGTTTGGTTCCACTTTTTTTTTGTGCGAGTCTCCCCACCTTCCAATCTCAATAATTTCTATTTCCAGGGCTGTCTGTTCCTAACAGTTCATACTATGCTTCCTTAAATTTCTGGCACCTGGCGTCAGGTGGCTGGCACCTGCCAGTGGGCCGACACTCAGCTGTACTTCCACTAGCAAGACACTTTTGGATACACATGAGCGGACACCTTATTCCCCTTGCAGCATTTGCGAGTTACGGATGCAATATGTATGTATATATATATATATATATATATATATATATATATATATATATATATATATATATATATATATATATATATATATATATATATATAAGGGTCCACCTCTTGTGTAAATTGTGGGACCCATAGCCTTGGAGAAGTGGATAAAAAGGCTTCAAGGAAGAATATTTAGATTTCTTTCTGAAGCCATTTGCATATTCCACTTCCCCTACCACCCCATCTTTTTTATACAAACTTTATTTCAAGACAAAATACATAAGAAGTAAAAAACATAGATTACAACTCAGAGCTACATGTCAAATACTTCGTCCAGCTCCCCGGCAGTGGGCCGCGTGCCCAGAACGCTGCAGGCATTTCCCCTCTGGATCGCAACACTGAGTCTCTGAAAGAGGAAGCTGGTCGCCCTGTGGTCCCTGGTTTCTATGATGAGTTTCTCACCCAGCTCTTTGAGAAACTTTAGAGCACACTTGCCCCACGCTCCAAGGGTCTCCGACCCTATTTGATGAAGTAATAGCAAGGGGGAAGGCCTTCATATTTACGAGTCTTCTGGGTCTCTCTGTGGCTGGCAGCTCCACCCATTTCGGCTGCGGAGTATGGCAAGTAGGTGTCTGCCATTGTGGCAGCACAGGTGTAGTCCCAAGCAATCTGCTTACCATCCTTCCAGGGTAGCATAGTGGCTCCATCACGACGCTTTTGACTTCCATCAGACCTCTGCACTTGGGGTTCTCGTTGAGCTGGGCAACGGGCCGTGGCGAGGCTTCTCTTTATGATGTCGTTGACCTCCTCATGTCTAGCATACTTTCCTTCTGATGTGTGACACACTAGACCATGAAGTCCGAATTGATCAGCCGTCGCCCTGCCGCAAATACACCTATGTTCGGTGAGTATGAGGGCGGCTAGGCGAAGAGCAACACCAATCCGAATGGCCTGTGGGTCGGGTCGAGTCCCCAGAGAGGAATTGGGAACAGCTAGAAGGAAATCTGAGTGTTGTGCCTTCACCGCTAGGAGACGAGCTTTGTCCTTTCCTGAAGCATTGGTGAGCATTGTGTTGGCAATTTTTTCCAATGAACCTGGGGTCCTGAGCCCCCACCACACCTCTCAAGCATTCGGGGAGAATCTTCTTGACTAACCCACAGGAGGCCAAACACGATGTTGCGCAGGTAAAGCTACCTGCGTTGCTTTGCGCACCCCTATACCTCCTAGTCGCACTGGGAGGGTTGCTTGCTCCCATTGCCGATCATCTAGTGACAGATTCAGTGCCTTAAAGGTTGATCTCAGGTGTGCGTCATACTCGTTGAGTGTTGGGTTGTCAAAAGAGGGTGCGCACCTCAAGAAGTGAGTGAGTTTTGGCATAGTAAGACACCTTGTGAGGAGATACAGGGCATCATGGGCATCAAGATCACTTATTCTCTCTCCTCCATTATATACATATATATATATATATATATATATATATTGAATGTGTCAAGATATTTAGTAGTGGACGTGTCAGCAGATGGGTCTTTGAAGGATGAGGTGAATCACAGAACTGACGAGGGGAAAAAGGTGAGTGGTGCACAGAGGAGTCTGTGGAGACAAAGAACTTTATCCATGAGAGCAAAGAGGAGAATGTTTGAGAGTATAGTTATACCAACACTCTTGTATGGGTGTGAGGCATGGGTTGTGAATGTTGGAACAAGGAGAAGGTTGGAGGCAGTGGAGATGTCATGTCTGAGGGCAATGTGTGGTGTGAATATAATGCAGAGAATCCGTAGTTTGGAGAATAGGAAGAGGTGCGGGATTACCAAAACTATTATCCAGAGATCTGAGGAGGGGTTATTGAGTTGGTTTCGACATGTAATGAGGGTGGACCGAAATAGAATGACGTCGAGAGTGTATAAATCTGTAGTGGAGGGAAGACGGGGTAGGGGTCGGCCTAGGAAAGGTTGGAGGGAGGGGGTAAAGGAGGTTTTGTGTGCGAAGGGTTTGGACTTCCAGCGAGCGTGCGTGAGCGTGTTAGATAGGAGCGAATTGAGACAAATGGTTTTTAGGAATTGACGTGCTGTTGGAGTGTGAGCAAGGTAATATTTATGAAGGGATTCAGGGAAACCGGCAGGCCGGACTTGAGTCCTGGAAATGGGAAGTACAGTGTCTGCACTCTGAAGGAGGGCAGTTAATGTTGCAGTTTTATAACTGAAGTGTAAGCACGCCTCTGGCAAGACAGTGATGGAGTGAATAATGATGAAAGTTTTTTTTTTTCGGGCCACCCTGCCTTGGTGGGAAACGGCCGATGTGTTAATAAACACACACACACACACACACACACACACACACACACACATACACACACACACACATACACACACACACACACACACACACACACACACACACACACACACACAAACACACACACTACAGAACAAAATAAAATATTAAAATTCAATTTGAATAGAAATGGGTTTTCATTAGACAAATATTTCTGAACATTTTGTTTTTTAAATTATTTCTCTGGTGACACTAATGAAAAAAAAATCAAACAATGGAAATGTTAACATTCTACAGCAAATATAACGTGAGTGTGTTAGTGTGAGCAGAGTCTTGACACCACTTGTGAGTGTGTCAGTGTGAGCAGAGTCTTGACACCACCTGTGAGTGTGTCAGTGTGAGCAGAGTCTTGACACCACCTGTGAGTGTGTCTGTGTGAGCAGAGTCTTGACACCACCTGTGAGTGTGTCAGTGTGAGCAGAGTCTTGACACCACCTGTGAGTGTGTCTGTGTGAGCAGAGTCTTGACACCACCTGTGAGTGTGTCAGTGTGAGCAGAGTCTTGACACCACCTGTGAGTGTGTCAGTGTGAGCAGAGTCTTGACACCACCTGTGATGGCGAGTATGTCAGTGTGAGCAGAGCCTTGACACCACTTGTGAGTGTGTCAGTGTGAGTAGAGTCTTGACACCACCTGTGAGTGTGTCAGTGTGAGCAGAGTCTTGACACCACCTGTGAGTGTGTCAGTGTGAGCATAGTCTTGACACCACCTGTGAGTGTGTCTGTGTGAGCAGAGTCTTGACACCACCTGTGAGTGTGTCAGTGTGAGCAGAGTCTTGACACCACCTGTGAGTGTGTCTGTGTGAGCAGAGTCTTGACACCACCTGTGAGTGTGTCAGTGTGAGCAGAGTCTTGACACCACCTGTGAGTGTGTCAGTGTGAGCAGAGTCTTGACACCACCTGTGATGGCGAGTATGTCAGTGTGAGCAGAGCCTTGACACCACTTGTGAGTGTGTCAGTGTGAGTAGAGTCTTGACACCACCTGTGAGTGTGTCAGTGTGAGCAGAGTCTTGACACCACCTGTGAGTGTGTCAGTGTGAGCAGAGTCTTGACACCACCTGTGAGTGTGTCTGTGTGAGCAGAGTCTTGACACCACCTGTGAGTGTGTCAGTGTGAGCAGAGTCTTGACACCACCTGTGAGTGTGTCAGTGTGAGCAGAGTCTTGACACCACCTGTGAGTGTGTCAGTGTGAGCAGAGTCTTGACACCACTTGTGAGTGTGTCAGTGTGAGCAGAGTCTTGACACCACATGTGATATCGAGTGTGTCAGTGTGAGCAGAGTCTTGACACCACCTGTGAGTGTGTCAGTGTGAGCAGAGTCTTGACACCACCTGTGAGTGTGTCAGTGTGAGCAGAGTCTTGACACCACCTGTGAGTGTGTCAGTGTGAGCAGAGTCTTGACACCACCTGTGAGTGTGTCAGTGTGAGCAGAGTCTTGACACCACCTGTGAGTGTGTCAGTGTGAGCAGAGTCTTGACACCACCTGTGAGTGTGTCAGTGTGAGCAGAGTCTTGACACCACCTGTGAGTGTGTCAGTGTGAGCAGAGTCTTGACACCACCTGTGAGTGTGTCAGTGTGAGCAGAGTCTTGACACCACCTGTGAGTGTGTCAGTGTGAGCATAGTCTTGACACCACCTGTGAGTGTGTCAGTGTGAGCAGAGTCCTGACACCACCTGTGATGGCGAGTGTGTCAGTGTGAGCAGAGTCTTGACACCACTTGTGAGTGTGTCAGTGTGAGCAGAGTCTTGACACCACCTGTGAGTGTGTCAGTGTGAGCAGTGTCTTGACACCACTTGTGAGTGTGTCAGTGTGAGCAGAGTCTTGACACCACATGTGATGGCGAGTGTGTCAGTGTGAGCAGAGTCTTGACACCACTTGTGAGTGTGTCAGTGTGAGCAGAGTCTTGACACCACCTGTGAGTGTGTCAGTGTGAGCAGAGTCTTGATACCACCTGTGAGTGTGTCAGTGTGAGCAGAGTCTTGACACCACCTGTGATGGGGAGTGTGTCAGTGTGAGCAGAGTCTTGACACCACCTGTGATGGTGAGTGTGTCAGTGTGAGCAGAGTCTAGACACCACCTGTGATGGCGAGTGTGTCAGTTTGAGCAGAGTCTTGACACCACCTGGCCAACCTTGTTACATCATCTGATGCCTTAAGCTAGTTAATCACCTGCCCTCGTAAGGCTGTTTCTAGCACAACTTTCCTCTCTGTCTTAGTACACAGCTTCCTCTTACATGTTCTACCTTCCATTCTTACCTACACAGTCCTTCACTCTTAACTACACAGTCTTCTACTCTTACACAGTCTTCCACTTTACACAATCTTCCACTTTTATCTACAGTCTTCCAATCTTCTCTTCACAATCTTTCTCTCTTACCTACAGTCTTCTAATCTTACCTACACAATCTTCCACTCTCACCTACACAATCTTCCACTCTTACCTTCACAATCCTACACAAGACTGTTGAAGTCTTGGGCCCCTGACACTTATTGTGTTTGATGGAACTTATATGTGCAGTAAAGGTTCTCTGTACATTCTCTAGATCTGCGATTTCACCTGCCTTGAATGGGGATGTTAATGTACAGAAGTATTCCATCCTAGAGAGAACATGTGATTTACAAATTATCATCACTGGATTAGCATCTCTTGTCTTGAATGTTCTCATTATCCATCCAATCATTTTCCTCGCAGATGTAATAGTGACACGGCTGTGATCCCTGAAGGTGAGATGCTCAGACATTACTACTCCCAGATCCTTCACATTACTTTTCCGCTCTATTGTGTGATTAGAGTTTGTAGTATACTCTGTTCTAGCTATTATTTCATCCAGCTTTTCATAACGGAGTAGTTGGAATTTGTCTTCATTGAACATCATATTGTTCTCTGTTGCCCATTGGAAAACTTTGTTTATATCTTCTTAGAGATTTACCGTGTCCTAAGTGGATGACACTCTCATGCAGATCATAGTATCGTCTGCAGAGGATGATACGGTGCTATGGTTTACATCTCTGTCTATGTCTGATATGAGGACGAGTCTTCCACTCTTACCAACACAGGCTTCCACTCTTACTTACACAGGTTTCCACTCATACATTGCACAGGTTTCCACTCTTACCTACACAGGCTTCCACTCTTACCAACAGTCTTCCACTCTTACCTACACAACCTCCTTCCACTCTTGAGTACACATTCCTACTCAAGCCAACTCAACTTCCCACTCTTGAGTACTCAACCTCCCACTCAGGACACGATAAATACTTTCTCAAAACCTTACATAATTTCCATAATTCTATAACAAAAATGGATTTCCGATAATCACAAATAATCAGTATGTGTGAAGTACACAATACCTGAAAGAGGAGTGTTGATGATGTAGTTGTTTTAACTGTGGTGTAAGCGCGCCTCTGGCAAGACAGTGATGGAATGAATGGTAATGAAAGTGCTTCTTCTTTATCGGGTTCCCCTGCCTCGGTGGGTGAAGAACTGAGGCTTAATCCTGCGTCCCTGATTCTGCCCTTTGATATCCCGGACGAGACTGGCGAATCTTATCCCCCAGCTGGTGAAGACGTGATTAATTATACCTAATAGGTTCCCCGGGAAAGTGTCGCTCCGCTCACCCGTGACAAAGGTTCCACTTACAACAACACAAAGACTGATACACAAACGATGCTACATCAGTGTCAAACGTCTGACAAAAGAAAATTGAACCAGTTTATCACTGAGCTATAAGAAGTGAATCCGTAGCGACCTCAGAGAATTTATTATTTTGTTAACATGGTTTGCATCTTACAGGGAGAGAGTAAAATAACTTTAGATGCAAGTGGAGAGTTTGGTGGAAATGTGTGTTTGGGGGGGCAGTTACTAGCTGGCCAAGGCACTTGTCGATAGACACTTTGTTGTGGTGTACTCAGTTGTGGTTGCAGGGGTCGAGTTATAGCTCCTGTCCCCGACTGTTTGTGTGTGCAGTAGTAGTAGTTACTAGATGTCAAAGGGACATGCCGACAGACACTTGACTCGTTGTAGGTGTTGTAGTAATAGTAGTAGAACTAGTAGTTACTACTGGTTAAAGGCACTTGTCGATAGACACTTGGACTATTGTGTGTTGTAGTAGTGGTTACAAGATGGTAAAGGCACTTGTCAGTTGATACTTAGCCCATTGTGTGTGAGTGTTTGTGTGTGTATGTTAGTATGGGTGTGTGTGTACTCACCTAATTGTGGTTGCAGGGTCGAGACTCAGCTCCTGGCCCCGCCTCTTCGCTGTCCGCTACTGGGTCTCTGCTCTCCCTGCTCCATGAGCTTTATCATACCTTGTCTTAAAACTATGTATGGTTCCCGCCTCCACTATATCGTTCGCTAGACTATTCCACTTCCTAACTACTCTATGGCTGAAGAAGTGCTTCCTAACATCCCTTTGACTCATCTGAGTCTTCAGCTTCCAGTTGTCTCTCCTTGTTTCTGTGTTCCCTCTCTGGAACATCCTGTCACTGTGTGTGTAAGCATGTATATGTGTGTGTTTGTGTATGTATGTACTTGGCCGATTTCATAGGATTGAGAAATTACCTGGGTGGGTTGAACTGGTGTGACCTGACTATTGGTCAGGTAGGTGGTGATGGTTGACGATATGACGTTTTTCAAAGCATAGTTCTAGTTGCTCAGACAACTTATGATCCAAAGAGGGAAATTAGATCAAACAAAAATGACCCTAAATGGATAAACAATTGATAAACAGTAGAATAAAACATTCCATTGCTGAAAAGAGAGGCATTTACAGGCGAACCAAATGGGAGAAGGTCAATTAAAAAATAATTATGTTCAATTAAAAATATAAATAAAAAAAAGAAAAGCGAAAAAAGATTATGAGGTTAGAGTCTCAAGGGATTCGAGGATTTTTTATTTTTATATTTTATTGAAAAGAAAACATTAATACATGTCATATTACCTTCATAGAAGATCCGCACACATGAGAAAATAGGCACATGCCATAATTATGAAGTACTATCTATGCCAATACATAACAATGAACGGTGCACATTTAAGGACACACCCAAAAGGTTTCTTTCATGTATATAGGAGTAAGATAAGGGACAATATAGGCCCGCTCCAAAGCTACTCGGGTCAGCTCACTGACAGTGAAAAAGAATTTTTAACTCTTATTCTCTCTATGATTTAACACAGAAATATACTAGCAAAATTCCAGAGATAATAAATTATGTAGATCAGGATGAAAACACGTTATGCACGATCAAAGTCACTACTGACATGTTTCTCAGACAAATGAATTAAAACCTAACAAATCCCCAGGCCCTGATGAACTGTTTGCAAGGGTTGTAAAGAAATGTAAGAAGGAACTTAGTAAACCTTTCGCTAGTCTTTTCAACATATCACTACAAACTGACATACTATAAGATAAGTAGAAAAGGGCAATGTGATACCTATCTACAAAGCAGGAGACAGGTCCTTAACTCCGAATTATAGACTAATAAGTCTAACCTCCATTCTGGGAAAATTGATGGAATCAATGATTGCCGAGGCTATTCGAACCCACATTGAAAGATGCAAATTCATTAATGAATCTCAGCACCGTTTTGCAAAGGAGAGTTCCTGCCCTACGAATATGGTAATGAATATGATATTGTGTACATGGACTTCAGTGAGGTTTTTGATAGAGTTCCACATCGGAGGTTGTTGCCGACGACACCAAAATAGGCCGTCGGATTTATTTTTACAAGGACACTAGAGAGCTTCAGGAAAATCTGAATAGACTGATACAGTGGTCAGAGAAGTGGCAGATGCTGTCTAATATAGACAAATGCAATGTTCTAAGCGTTGGAAAGGCAAATAACCATGGCAGTTTTAAACTAAATAAGGTAGTTCTTAATTACTCTGATTGCGAAAAAGATTAAGGAGTTTTGGTTAGCAGTAATCTAAAACCAAGACAACAGTGCATAAGTCTTCACCAAAAAGTGAAAAGAATTCTTAGCTTCATATCAAGAAGTATAAATAGCAGGAGTCCTCAGGTTATTCTTCAACTTTATATACCGTTGGTTAGGTCGTGAATGTTGCAACAAGGAGAAGGCTGGAGGCAGTGAAGATGTCATGTCTGAGATCAATGCGTGGTGTGAATATAATGCAGAGAATCCGTAGTTTGGAGATTAGGAGGTGTGGAATTACCAAAGCTATTATCCAGAGAGCTGATGAGGGGTTGTTGAGATGGTTGGAGGGAGAGGGTAAAGGAGGTTCTGTGTGCGAGGGGCTTGGACTTCCAGTAAGCTTGCGTGAGCGTGTTAGGAGCGAAGCACTCTGAAGGAGGGGTGTTAATGTTGCAGTTTTGTAGCTGTAGTGTAAGCACGCCTCTGGCAAGACAGTGATGGAGTGAATGAGGATGAAAGTTTTTATTTTCTTTGTCGGGCCACCCTGCCTTGGTGGGAAACGGCCGATGTGTTAATAAAAATAACACGTATAAATAAATAAATAAATAAATATATATATATATATATATATATATATATATATATATATATATATATATATATATATATATATATATATATATATATATATATATATATATAAGAGCAATGAAACCACGAAACAAGTGGTTTTAAATAATTTACCAAACTGCTACAGGCCAGGATTCGACCGCACGAACATTGTCCCGCCTCAAGAGGCCAAACATTGTACATGTCGCCACACCATCTGAGCCATCGATCGATGGCTCAGATGGTAGGGCGACATGTACAATGTTTGGCTTCTTGAGGCGGGACTATGTTCGTAGGTCGAATCCTGGCTTCCATTTGATAAATGAATATATATATATATATATATATATATATATATATATATATATATATATATATATATTATATTTTTGTAACCACGAACGAGTGGTATTGATCAATAACAAAACTGCGAACTAGCCAAGAATTCGAACCCATGCTGCTTTGACCCGCCTCATGGTGAGCGAAAACACATGACGCTCTAACCCACAGGACCACGCAATCCTACAAGAATGACGCACCCAGCCAAGCTAGGTGTTTTACCGTCATCCGAGGACATACGGTGGTGTGGGTGCCTCTGAGCTAATTTCATTCTTCTCCCTGAAGTAAACTCTTCTCGGCAAGTACACAATGGCTCATGGAGTCGAGGGTCAGAGACTGCAAGCCTCTCACACAGAAAACATCCCCAGAGGTGCATCAACCAAATAACTGCTGCAGCATATGGGTGCCTGGGAAACATAAGAATAACATTTCTACACTAAGTAAGGCCCATATTGGAGTATGCAGCTTCATTTTGGAATCCAAACCTAGTCATGCACGTCAAGAAATTAGAAAAATTGCAAAGGTTTGCAACAAGACTACTCCCGGAGTTGGAGTATATCCTACGAGGAGAGGAAGACAACTCAACCTGGCGACACTAGAGGAAAGGAGAGATAAGAGGGGCGTGATACTTACGTATTAAATACTGAGGTGAATTGACAAGGTGGACATATACAGAATGTTTCAGAGATGGGACACAGCAATGAAGGGCCAAGCTAGAAGTTAGAAACTCAGAAGAGTCATAGGGATGTTAGGAAGTTTCTCTTCAGGAATAGATTTGACAGGAAGTCGAACGATCTGGAGACTTGTGTAGAAGAGGCAGGATCCAAACATAAGTTTTAGAAGAGTTTCGATAAAGCTCATGAAGAATGGAAGAATGGAGATAGTGGACCTAGTAGCTGTTAATCGACCCCTGCAACCACAACTAGGTGAATACATACACACACACACAAACACACACGAGCCTACTGGAGTTTTATGACAAGGAAACATAAGTAAGACACGAGAGAGAGGGGTGGGTAAATTGCATTTTCTTGGACTGCAAGAAGGCTTTCAACACAGTTCCTCACAAGAGATTAGTGCAAAAGATGGAGGACTAGGCACGTATAACATGAAGGGCACTGCAATGGATCAGGGAATACCTGACAGGGAGGCAACAACGAGTCATGGTACGTGACAAGGTGTCAGAGTGGGCGCATGTAACGAGCGGGGTTCCACAGGGGTCAGTCCTAGGACCAGTATTGTTTTTGGTATATGTGAATGATATGACGGAGGGGATACACTCAGAAGTGTCCCTGTTTGCAGATAATGTCAAGTTAATGAAGATAATTAAATAGGCTGAGGATCAGGCAGGCCTACAAAGAGCCTGGACAGGCTACAAGCCTGGTCCAGCAACTGGCTCTTGAATTTAACCCCACCAAATGCAAAGTCATGAAGATCGGGGAAGGGCAAAGAAGACTGTAGACAGAGAACAGGCTAGGTGGTCAAAGACTTCAAACCTCACTCAAGGAAAAGGATTTTGGGATGAGTATAAAACCGAGCACATCTCATGATGCACACATCAACCAGATAACTGCTGCAGCATATGAGCGTCTGGCAAACCTAAGAATAGCGTTCCGATACCTCAGTAAGGAATCGTTCAAGATTCTGTATACCGTGTACGTCAGTCCCATACTGGAGTATGCAGCACCAGTTTGGAACCCACACCTGGTCAAGCACGTCAATAAATTAGAGAAAATGCAAAGGTTTGAAACAAGACTACTTCCAGAGCTAAGGGCAATGCCCTATGAAGAAAAGGTTAAGGGAAATCGGCCTGACGACACTGGAAGACAGGAGGGTTAGGGGAGACATGATAACGACATACAAAATACTGCGAGGAATGGACAAGGTGGGCAGAGACAGGATGTTCCAGAGATGGGACAAAGAAACAATGGGTCACAATTGGAAGTTGAGGACTCAGATGAGTCAATGAGGTGTTAGGAAGTATTTCGTTAGTCATGTAGTTGTCAGGAAGTGGAATAGTCTGGAAAGTGACGTCGTGGAAGCAGGAACCATACATAGTTTTAAGACGAGGTATGATAAAGCTCATGGAGCAGAGAGAGAGAGGACCTAGTAGCGATCAGTGAAGAGGCGGGACTCCTATGTCTCGACCCCTGCAACCACAAATAGGTGAGTACAAATAAGTGAGTACACACACACACACACACACACACACACACACCATCACACACACACACACACACACGCACACACACACACACACACTTACCACTTACCATAATATTCAACACATCCCTTGAAACTGGGCAGCTACCTGAGGTATGGAAGAAGGCCAACGTAGTCCCCATCTTTAAAAAAGGAGACAGAAAAGAGGCACTAAACTATAGACCGGTGTCACTTACATGTATAGTGTGCAAAGTCCTGGAGAAAATCATCAGGAAAAGAATGGTGGAGCACCTCGAGCTGAACAGGATAATAAACACTAGACAGCATGGATTCCGGGAAGGCAAATCCTGTGTAACAAACCTCCTAGAGTTCTATGATAAAGTAACAGAGGTAAGGCAAGAGAGAGAAGGTGGGTTGACTGCATTTTCCTGGACTGCAGGAAGGCCTTCGACACAGTTCCTCACATGAGATTAGTAAAGAAGTTGGAAGAACAAGCATGTATAACAGGAAGGGCACTGGAATGGATCAGGGAATACCTCACAGGGAGGCAACAACGGGTCATGGTGCGTAATGAGGCATCACAGTGGGCGCCTGTGACGAGCCATGTACCGCAGGGGTCAGTCCTAGGACCAGTGTTATTCCTGGTATATGTAAATGACATGACGGACGGGATAGACTCAGAAGTGTCTCTTCGCAGATGATGTGGAATTAATGAGGAGAATCACATCGGAAGAGGACGAAGCAGGACTTCAAACAGACCTGGACAAGCTTGACATCTGGTCTAGCAACTGGCTTCTCGAATTCAATCCCACCAAATGCAAAGTCATGAAGATCGGAGAAGGGCAAAGAAGACCGCTGACAGAGTACAGGCTAGGCGGACAAAGTCTACAAACCTCGGCAAAGGAGAAAGACCTTGTGGTAAGTATAACGTCAAGCACGTTTCCGGAGGCACACGTCAACCAGATAACTGCGGCAGTATAAGGGCGACTGGCAAACCTAAGATTAGCGTTCCGTTACCTTAACAAGGAATCGTTCAAGACACTGTACACCGTGTACGTCAGGCCCATACTAGAATATGCAGCACCAGTCTGGAACCCACACCTGGTCAAGCACGTAAAGAAACTAGAGAAAGTGCACAGGTTTGCGACAAGGTTAGTTCCACAACTCAGGGGTCTTTCCTATGAAGAAAGGTTGAGGGAAATAGGACTAACAACACTGGAGGAAAGAAGGGTCAAAGGAGACATGATAACGACATACAAAATACTGCGGGGAATCGACAAGGTAGACAGTGACAGGATGTTCCAGAGAGGGAACACAGAAACAAGGGGACACAACTGGAAGCTGAAGACTCAGATGAGTCAAAGGTATGTTAGGAAGCATTTCTTCAGCCACAGAGTAGTCAGGAAGTGGAATAGTCTAGAGAAAGATATAGTGGAGGCAGGAACCATACATAGTTTAAAGACAAGGTATGATAAAGCTCATGGAGCAGGGAGAGCAGAGACCCAGTAGCGGACAGCGAAGAGGCGGGGCCAGGAGCTGAGTCTCGACCCCTGCAACCACGTTAGAGTGAGTACACACACACACACACACACACACACACAAACTCACAAACACACAAACTCACAAACACACACATACACACACTAACACAGCCAGTGAAGAGGCGAGGCTAGGAGCTATGATTCGACCCCTGCAACGACAAATAGGTGAGTACACACACACTCATACCCTGCCTCTCCTCACTGCGCTGTCTAGCTAATTGCGGCGTCTGTCTGCTGTTGTCTGCTTCACGACTTCTGGCTGACGTCACATCGCGAAGTCACCCCAGGATTTTTGCCCGATGTCACCCTACGATATCACCTCACGACGTCACGCCTGACATCACCCCAAGATGAAGCAACAATCATGTTGCTTTGTATTTTTATCGTGAGGAATTTAAAGTGTTTTCAGTAATGCCTAGAACGATTGAGAAAATAAATGTTGAAAATGTTCAGCATTGTAAAGTTTCACGTTAATTCCTCCCAATCATTGTTCCATTACCACATGTTGGGGAATGCATTAGTGTTCTAACGTGCTCGTAAATGCCTTAGTGTCAATGTTTGCACAGAAAAGCATCATATGCTAGCGCAAGTCATGCTGTAATAATGCTACCTCATGTTCTGTGCAGGTGTGCTAATTTCTGGTGTGTTCCAATGAGGTGGTCTGAGCCCAGATCAATGCAACACATCTCTCTATGTTATAGTAGAGTTTGTTGACCACAGTGTGGTCTGAGCCCAAACCCTTGCAACATGCTTGTGTTGCAGGTCATTCTCTGATGTGACTATTTGCCGACTGATTCTAGCCAGTCTTTGCGTCAGATATGTGAGTAGTTTCAGCACCCTGTATAGAGAGTAATTATGCTTGCTGCTTTCGTTGACGCCACGTCAGACAGTCGTCCCTGCCTACGACTCCCAAATACAAATGAGTCGTCCTTACAACTCACCCTCTCGCCGGCACCACTAAATGGTTTTCCATTGAGTTCCCTGCAGTGGCTGCCCTGCGACAGTACCAGTCGAGAGTTCCCCTGATTTGCAAAACCAGAAGTCCTGCTTAGATGCCCAGTTTCTACTATACCACACTCGAGGGCACTACCAAGTTGAGTGAATCCTGCAGTGACGACCCAACCACGACTGCTAGACGAACCCGTATCCTGTTATGTAGCTCAGCCGCAGCGATGACTCCTGAAGTGTTGCAGTATCTGAGGGCCAGTTCAGACACAGGATGGGATAGTTCCTCCTATAAGAGTTTCTGCGTGCAGTGACGCCCACCGAGGCTCACTCTGTTGACACACCATGTTTTTAGCGCACACTTTTTTCCCCCTTCCTGCTAGGAGGTTTTTTTTGTCCATGTATATATGTTCGGCATTTCATTAGAGCGCCCACCCAGTGCCCCGTGCCCAGTGCCCCGTGCCTGCGAGAGAGTTTTATTCAGTCACTTGACAAGTTCGTGACGACCGTGGGTAGGTACCAGAGCGATGTTGGGACGACCGTGGGTAGGGTACCAGAGCGATGTTGGGACGACCATGGGTAGGGTACCAGAGCGATGTTGGGACGACCGTGGGTAGGGTATCAGAGCGATGTTAGCCCTACTGGGTTTTATATTTTGCACCATGCCGCTCTTCATATTTGGCGCCGCCACTAGGCTGGTGCTGCCATCTGTCGGCGGGCGTAGATCTACTGTCAGTTCATAAATAACCCGCACATAGGAGAGGGAAGCTTACGACGACGTTTACAAAGTCACACTAACAGAAAGGTTGTATGTATAATGTTCGCCAAGACCGGGGTCCTGGCACGGGTCTTAATCTTGCGATGACTCGTCTCTGGCTCCTGAAGGAGAATTGGTTCCACAATGAACGTAAGCTGCTCAAGCACTGTTCTGGACAGTTCATCTGATGCGTCTTATAAGCGACAACTCCGTCTGTAATATGAACATTAGATCATATACATGTGCATGCTGGACGCATTATACACGTATATTCAGAGATATGCATATGCACACACATGCACTCCTAATTGTGGACACTAGCGAGGAAGAGATGTCGTTATCACGGGCAACAGCTTGTCTGGGCGTTGACTCCATGGTACACTAGGGTAGCCGCCGTCTTCTCTGGGTCTTCTGGGGGAGAGGGACGTTAGTGCTAGTTGCCTGCAGTGTCTCTCAGTGATTTGGCACTCCGGGAGATAGTGTGTTAGGGGGCGTTGGACAACGTGCTGCCGTGTCTACCATCATTTTGGCTGTGAGGAAGCCCAAACGAAGCCGATGGATGGCGGTACACTACGCTCTGGAGCAGCTTATATCATATGGAGGGAGTTCTCTCTGAGTCGCTGCTCGGTACCACTGTTGAGATGGGATATCACCTGGGACCTCCCCCATAAGTTTCATTGCTCTTGCGGCCAACAGTTTGGTCTGACGTAGGCTGATGGGGACGGTAATCCCAACATGTGGGTAATATGTGGCTGCCTTGGCCGCATCATCTACCGCCTCATTTCCCCGGATACCAGCATGGGTGGGGATCTAGTTCAATGTAGCTCTTGTTACCCTGAGCTTCCAAAGCTGTGATTATGCTCAGAATTGATGTGATGAGGTGGACATTGTTGTGTGGTTGTGGATAGGAGAGTGCATTGATTGCAGAGGTGGAGTCAATATGTATGACAGGTCGAAGCCGATGTCGTAAGGCATGTGACATTGCCTGCTTAATCGCCACCACGTCAGCTTGAAGGATCGTGCAGTGGTCAGGGAGTCGCCAGCCTTGTGTGTGACCATTGTGGCACATGCCAGCTGCTGCTCTCTTCCTGTCAGGATCGACAGAACCATCTGTGAATTATACTGCACGTGGTTCCCTCTGCCAGTGTCATGCTTGTCTCAGTATGATTACTGAGGGTGTCTTGACTGCAGAGACGCTTAGAGGCAGGTAGTTGCATGACGCAAACATCTGACGGAGGTGGTGAATGATACCCAGCAACAGGAAGGTGACACTCTTCTCAAGGAGTAGTTGTATAAGCAGTAGCTTCCGATCAGCTCTAGAAAACGAACGAATTCAGGAGTAGTTAGTGAAGAGAGTTAATCTTATGTCATGGTTGCCAATATCCGTCTTCTCAGTGGGGTACCTCGCTGCCGGTGCAGAATCGTGGCTACTTTGCAGGCGTTTATATATCTTACTCTGTCAGCCAGGGAAGGAAGCCGGGCCTCGAATCTGAGATATACTGTGATGGTCCAGATGGGGGCCGCAAGCATAGTTCTTATCGCCTGGTTTTGTACGACTTCCACCCTTTGCCTGTTCTGCGGAGTTTTGTACGACCTCCACCCTTTGCCTGTTCTGCGGAGTTTTGTACGACCTCCACCCTTTGCCTGTTCTGCGGAGTTTTGTACGACCTCCACCCTTTGCCTGTTCTGCGGAGTTTTGTACGAACTCCACCCTTTGCCTGTTCTGCGGAGTTTTGTACGAACTCCACCCTTTGCCTGTTCTGCGGAGTTTTGTACGAACTCCACCCTTTGCCTGTTCTGCGGAAAGAAATGAGCCAACACTGGTGCACACAGCTTGTATATAGTACAAGTGAAGTACTTCTTTGCTCGGCCCTGCACGGTGCCTCGTCATGGCACGGAATCTGACATACTCAGTCTGTTTCTGAAAGGTCAGCTTTTTATCAATGTAGATTCCCAGGTATAGGTAGGAGCCTGTCCACTCAAGTTCTGTATCCTGGATACGTAATCTATTCACAAGATTTGGTCCCTTGAACATCATGGCAAGAGATTTCTCTGCGGAGATCTTGAGGCTTAGTTATTTGCAAGACTGCATTATTAGGTCTAAAGCTCTCTGGGCCTGTAACTTCAAATTGACTTTTCCATTCACTACAAGTGCAAGATCATCAGCACAGCTGAGGAGCTGCGTGCCACTATGAAAGGGAAAGCTCACAAGTTCCTGCATAAGGATGTTAAATATGGTGGGACTGAGCACACTTCCTTGTGACGTGCCGTTTTTAGGGTTTAAAAGGAAGAGTAGTGTCCTTTGGAAGCTGCCTATCCCTGAGGTAGGACTATCCAGGCCAGGAGGCGTCCTTTGATCTCCTTGCGAGCTAGTATTGCTAGAATTGCTGTGAGGCTGACCATCTCAAATGCCTTCTCGAGTTTGAGGTTGACAACGATATTAGGTTTATTGTTACTATCAGCAATCTGGCTTAGTAGGGTGGTTATGCACTCTGTCGTACCCACGTTTTTGGTGAAGATGATGTGGCGGTTCAAGTTTCCATAGGAGTTTTGGCTAAATAGCTGATCAGCGATATAGGTCTCATACTGCCCGGGTCCTTGGGCTTTGGGATTATTATAATGGTGGCCTTCTAAGTTGCTGGGAGTGTCCCGGCCCTCCATGACTTGTTGATGACGTCTAGTATGGCCTCCCGTCCACTCTGACCAGCCAGTGCAATCATGGAGTACGTGACACCATCAATGCCCCGGGCAGTGTCACCTGTATTCGTAATGGCACGTCGGAGTTCCAAGTCCGTGAAGTCTTCATCAGTCACATCTTCAGACTCACATGAAGCTTGCATCGTTAACTGGCGTTGTGGCAGAAGATCCGTTTGTATATCCCGGATGTCCTATGGAAACTGAGTGGAGGCTCCACTAGAGGTGAAGAGCTCCACCAGTTTCTCAGCTTCCTGGGTTGGGTTCGGGTGTGCTGGTGGCCTCGGCTTGCTTTTGCCAGCTGCGATGGTAAGCTTGTCCCATATCTCAGATAAGTGGAAATAAATGGTATAAAATACCGACACAATGGAAAAATAAACACATAAGCAGTATAATGTGATCCTTTATTGACAACGTTTCGCCCACGCAGTGGGCTTTATCGAGTCACAAACAGATCTGTTTGACTCGATAAAACCCACTGCGTGGGCGAAACGTTGTCAATAAAGGATCACATTATACTGCTTATGTGTTTATCTTTCCATCTCAGATAAGTGTTATGGTGCCCTAATGTTGAGCACAACTCCAGCCATTTCTCAGTTTTTACTTTGAGTTAGCCTCTGCGGGCACGCTGCACAATGGCTATCAGAGTATTCCTGTTGTAGGGTTACGCCTGTGTAGTTTCCTCAAAGAGTTGATGCGGTGGTTCTGCTCCCGCAGTATATATACGCCAGCAGACAGGGACGGGACAAAAGAGGAAGACATAGCAGTCAAAGAGCAGCACTGCAAGGGAGCTAGGGGCCCACAAAGGGTAGGAACAAAAACACAAATGGGAGAAAATAAATAATAGAGAACCATATATATATATATATATATGTCGTGCCGATTAGGTAAAACTGGTCAATTAGCAAGAACTCATCTAAAATTAAGTCCTTTCTAAAATTTTCTCTTATTCATTTAAAGATATATTTTTAATTGATGGTAATATTAAAATTAATGATTTTGTACCAAACGAACTTTAGGAAACTTACCTAACCTTATTAAAACAAGCACTGTTTAATTTAGCTTGATCCAATTAAATATATTTTAGATAAGTTTACAATAATTTAATAATAAACAAGTTGGAATTTATTTTTTCGTTAGGTTCAGAATGATTTTTGTGAAATTTTTGCATGCACAAATTTTCGTTTGCCCTATTCGGCAAGAGGAGCGTTGCTATTTAAGTTTATATTTAGAAAGGATAAAGGAAAGTATTGGTTTAGAAATAGGGTAGTTGATGAGTGGAATAGTCTGCCTAGTAGGGTTATTGAAGTTAAAACCTTGGGTAGTTTCAAGTTTAGGTTGGACAGAAACATGAGTCAGAGGGGTTGGATTTGAGTGGGACTTGCACGTGAGTAAATAGATTTGTCAGGGTTTATTGTTAGGGTAGCACTGAAAGTGGGTTGGGCAAATGTTCTGTTAGTGGGTTGGTATTGTAAAGGAGTTGCCAAGTATTGGCCGACAGGCCTACTGCAGTGTTCCTCATTTCATATGTTCTTATGTTTAGCCAAAATCGCAAGTTTTCTAATTCGGCCCGACATATATTTTTCGTACCTAGTAAGTAAAACGATTTGTTTGTTTGTTTGCTTTTACAGATTTATTGAATAAATATTCACTCTGACAAATAGGCAGAGTGAATATTTTTTTCCATAAATATGTGAAAATGAATCTGAACATAACGAATAACTATATCCCACTAACAGAATATTTGTTCAACCTAATTTTCAATGCTACCCAAGAAATAAGCTTTGATAATTTTATTTACTCATGTGCAATTCCCACTCAAATCCAACCCCTTTCACTCATGAATTTATCCAACCTAAATTTAAAACTACCCAAGGTCCTTGCTTCAATAACCCTACTAGGCAGACTGTTCCACTCATCAACTACCCTATTTCCAAACCAATACTTTCCTATATCCTTTCTAAATCTAAACTTATCTAACTTGAATCCATTATTGCGGGTTCTCTCTTGGAGAGATACCCTCAAGACCTTATTTATATTCCCTTTGTTAATACCCATTTTCCACTTGTATACCTCGATCATGTCTCCCCTCATTCTACGTCTTACAAGTGAATGTAATTTAAGTTTCTTCAATCTTTCTTCGTAAGGAATATTTCTAATGCTATGTATTAATTTAGT
>WNWK01015563.1:37500-47497 GCA_009830355.1 Cherax destructor
CCCAGCTGCCTTACCCCCTTTCATTCTACCCACTGCCTCACGAACTTCCCTACACCCACAACTGGCTCTTCCACACTCCTACAAGATGTTATTCCTCCTTGCCCTACACACGAAATCACAGCTTCCCTGTCTTCATCAACATTTAACAAATCCTCAAAATATTCTTTCCATCTTCCCGATACCTCTAACTCTCCATTTAATAACTCTAATATTTTTAACTGTCAAATCCATTTGTTCTCTAGGCTTCCTCAACTTATTAATCTCATTCCAAAACTTTTTCTTATTTTCAACAAAATTTGCTGATAACATCTCACCCACTCTCTCATCTGCTCTCTTTTACATTGCTTCACCACTCTTTAACCTCTTTTTCTCTCCATATACTCTTCCCTCCTTGCATCACTTCTACTTTGTAAATATATATATATATATATATATATATATATATATATATATATATATATATGTATATATATATATATATATATATATATATATATTATATATATATATATATATATATATATATATATATATATATATAGTATATATATATATATTATATATATTATGATATATATATATGTATATATATATATATATATATATATATATATATATATATATATATATATATATATATGTATATATATATATATATATATATATATATATATATATATATATATATATATATATATATATATATATATATATATATATATATATATATATATATATATATGTATATATATATATTTATATATATATATATATATATTATATATATATATTATATATATATATATTATATATATATATATGTAATATATATGTATATATATATATATGTATATATATATATATATATATATGTATATATATATGTATATATATATATGTATATATATATATGTATATGTATATATAATATATATATATATATATATATATGTATATATATATATGTATATATATATGTATGTATATATATGTATGTATATATACATATGTATGTATATATATGTATGTATATATATATATATGTATATATATATATATATATATATATATATAATATATATATATATATATATATATATATGTATATATATATATATATATATATGTATATATATATGTATATATATATGTATATATATATATATATATATATATATATATATATATATATATATATATATATATATTATATATATATATATATATATATATATATATATATATATGTATATATATATATATATATGTATATATATATATATAATGTATATATATATATTTTAATATATATTATATATATATATATATATATATATATATATATATGATATATATATATATGTATATATATATGTATATATATATGTATATATATATATGTATATATATATATATATATATATATATATATATATATATATATATATATATATATATATATATATATGTTTGACTGTGGGCCAGTTCTGCACTAGGTTTTGGTGTTGGAGCAGCAAGAGTCTCCCATTCAGTGATGGCACTGGTGTAGCTAGGGTCCTGTATTTCTGCTGAATCACTGAGGTTGTCTGGAAGAATTTGTTTTATTAGCTCATTTGATGCTATGGAAGAGGATATGAAAGCTGGTAGAGCAATCTGGGAGGATTTGCGTATTCCCAGCCCCCCAAGCCTGACTGGAACCATGGTCTTGAGGAGTCATATTCCTTGAGTTTCGGACTGCTGAAGGCTGGGGAGCATCTCAGAAAGTACGTAAGTTTTGGGATTGACAGGCACCTGGTGAGTAGGTAGAAGGCATCATGTGTATCGATGTCTTTCATCCTGCCTTCCATCGTCCTGAGGTCTGAGATTTTTTTTCCATGACCAGATCGATGGCATTGGGCCCAAGAGGAGCACCAAGGAGAGTGCTGTTGGCTGGATCAATGGCTCGTGCCCCTGGTAAAACAGCACTAATGTTCTGGATCATCTGTCGATTGGTAGAAACTATTTCACATTTGGTGGGATTTAAAGATAGGCCCAGACTCTCTCACATGTCTTTAATTTTCATGATGTCCCCTAGGAGAGATTCTGTAGTGCCAGCTAGAGTGCCATCATCCAAGAAGCAGATATTGAGCTCACTGGACAGCGCTTCTGTGACTTCCTTGATGACTAGACAGAATAGAAAGGGGGCGAGAGGGTCCCCCTGTTGCACAACCTCACACGAGTCAATTTCATGGTCCTCAAACAATAGTTTAGAAGTCACACTATAACACGATTCTATGAAGGGATAGAGGGAAGGGAAGTGCCTAGAAACTGCTTGGAGAGCAGCATCCCTTCTGACTGAGTTGAAAGCAATGGCAAAGTCCAATTTGATCAAGGTTTTTTCATTGGACATGTTGTTGATGTATACTCGTGCTGCATGGGCAGCTGCTTCACAGCCTTGTTGAACACCAAAACCGAGCTGAGTTGGTTTCAACATTGAGGCAGCATCTTGACTTACCATTCTTACTGCAGCCTTGGCGACTAGGCCAACTGCAGTAGGCCTGATTCCTCCATCCTATTTCCGGAGGACACACAGTGAGGCACCAAAGAAAAGGGGTGTAATGGCCTCTTGGACACTGCCAGCCAGGCACACGTTGGAAAATTTGGTGAGTTCAGACAGCAACCTCTCTGAAACCTCACCAAGTAGGAATTTTTTTTCTTTTTGGGTCACCCTGCCTCGGTGAGATACGGCCTGACTTGTTGATATATATATATATATATATATATATATATATATATATATATATATATATATATATATATATATATATATATATATATATATATATATATATATTATTCATTTATTTGCCAAATAAGCCGAACAATCAATCGAGTTTCAGCAATAAAAATACCCATGGGTTGCACATGTATCTTAATCTTCAACTTGATGGTATTTTAAAGCATTTTCAACAATGCAGGTTATGTTGGAATGGAATTTAGCTCCGATCGATCAGACTATTATTTATGGCGTCGTAATAATTTATATTCACTGGTATTATTTAGTTAAATCTCCCTCATTATTATTAACAGGTCCCTCACTGAGTGATGATATATGACTTGAAAAAAAACTCAACTCAAGAGGTTTGTGGTGTCTCTGTGGTGGTGGAAAACAGCTGTGGAAACTCTCGTTACAGTTTGTGGGGAAATTACACAATAGATTCTCATCGTTGTTTACAGTGTTTGATGGAGTCGTTCTGATGATGAAAACTTTGTATTATCCTTTGTTATTTGTTCATCATTTGTGGTTGTTCTCAGAAGGAATGTAATATTTGTTGTTTATCCCTATCAGAAAAATCAGAAAATATATATTTTTTTCGACAATCTCTGGCATTAACTGATTATGATTGTGAGAAACGTGTTTGTTCATTCTCTTGTCCAATTACTGTATCACTAAAAATGTGACAGTTAACTTCACTGTTACAAACTCAGATTCAAGTTTTATATTCTTCGAAGTGTTAGAATTGTATTACATCATAAAAGTTATCCATTAATACCAATTGCACCACATCAGTAAAATTTGTAACCCCTGCAAACTTGTGCAGGTTTGCCTATACCAACGTTCAGTTAGTTTAATCTTTCACTCTTAAGCCGCCAAACTCCCAACACAGTTTGACTACGTAATTTATGTGATCGTAATGTGACATATAAGCTCTATAAGCTTATGCGTAATCCAAAAGTGGCGAATTAACTAATTCAGCCCAATGTACTTTAGACCACACTCAAATTTCTGCCTGATTTTTAATCACATGGGAAAAGTGATTAAAAATCACTGAGCTTCAGTAAAGCATTGTACCAGTCAAATTCTTTTCTAGGGTGAACTGTTCAAAATATTTTTTGTGAAATTCCTTTCTTTTATAATCCTCAGCAGCTAAGGCAACTGTTGTTTGGCAGTTTTCAAATTTTCCTTTTCTAATTCAAATGCTTAATTCATTGCAAATAGTCTTGTCCTGCTTCTGGAATGATCGCACATCAGGTTTCTTTATAACTTCGATTACTGGAACGATCACTGTTAAACTTACAAAAATATTTAGTTGCTTATTAAGTTAAAAATAATGAAGGGTACGCTAAGTTCGAGATATTATTAATCTTCTAAGTGACGCAAATAGCATTGCGACCTGCACAGCAACAACGTAAAAACTGAACTTGCAACAATTACAAACCTCCATTTCACGAACTTAAGAACTGCAGTACTGGACTGTGCTATAAACAACGGGAGCAAAGACTCACAGATATCACTCAACTAGGAAAAAAGCTAGCCTCTGAAATATTATTCTTATTCCTTCACCAGATCATTACGTAGTGTTTCAAAAGTAGTGGACCCCCGACTTTCGAACATTCTTCATTCCAGAATGCTGTTCAAGTGCTGTTACCAAATGAATTTATTCCCATAAGGAATTATGCACTTATAAAAGCACTTACAATAATAAACTTACATAAAAGGGCGAGTTTGGAGTGTTCGAATAGCGAGGGTCCATTTTGTCAAAAACGGAGGTCAGAAAAAAATGAGATGTATTCTCCAAATTTGACTAATTTGGACATTCCTGGACCATAATGAAGTGATTATATCTATGAGGCGCATGCTACACTAACCTCATTCCAGTAGTTATCTTTTCCAGTTGGCATACATCCTAGTGTGATATCTTTATGTTTATTATGAAGTTGGCTTTTATTTAAAAGCCAATTTTTTTTCGACAATCTCTGGCATTAACTGAGTATGATTGTGAGAAACGTGTTTGTTCATTCTATAGTCCAATTAATGTATCACTAAAAATGGGACAGTTAACTTTACTGTTACAAACTCAGATTTATAGATTATTAAGTATCCCAGTATTCCTCCTACTTCTCGTTTATCTTTTGCTCGCAACTTCAGAATGCCTCGTCCAATATTCTTCAAAATTTCAATACTTGCGCAAGGCTACTAGGGTCCAATTCTGGAATAATTGACATGTGCATGTGACCTATGAGCAAAGTTGTTAAATCAACACCCAGCATCCTGGAATGCCTCAGATAGCTTCCAAAACCCTAAGTGGTTTAGTGTTACGCAGAAAATGTGGGAGCTCCTGGGGCCTAAGGCCTTGTCTAAGGCCAAAGGTGAAAGTTACATAAATCCCATGTAAAACTAGGCCACCTAGGGCTATCCTAGTCAAAACAGAAAGCGCTAAACCAGCATTTGATTCATGAATGGGGTGGTTATCAGAGGGTTCAAGGAAAATGACTCGTTACAAAACTATGCCTTTATTTAATATAACACTATATACACTCACTAAATATTTACCCATCTCTCTCTCGTGGCTAAAACACCTAAAACCCGATACAAGAAGAGTCGGCAGGCTGGAGTCGCACAAAATAAATAAACCCTGGGCGTATGGGGTAGCGCCCGCGGACACCATGCCAAACTACCCTACTCTCCTGCAAAAAACATGTTAGCCAAATTCACCAGCTGGAACTGGAAAATGACTCCTCCGAAAAGTTTCAAACTTTCACCACTGTTGTGGGTTCCTGAACACTAGTGACATGCTGCTATTTTGTGGCATAAGTCTATTTTGTCAGTTATATTAAAAGAAAATTAATATTCACTCATATTCAATAAATAGAGAAATCTTCTTCTGATCGGCATTCGAATGTTAATGATTAAGTTTTCTGTAAGGAGGAAGATACTACCTATAAGTTTATTCTGGGTTGGGAGAATTTTAAAATTTTCCTTTAACTCTCAAAAAAAAAAAAAAATGGAATAGTTTTACTCTGTTCAATTACTGGAGAATGCCTTCCCTGATCGGCTTCAAATTTCGCCGCTGGTTGGTTTTATTAAAAGAAACCTTGTTTTTCAATTTGAACTCTGTAAACTGTAAGCTACTAATTTTATTAGACATCTTTTCTCACGTAATAACTAGAGAATGCCTCTTCTGATCGGTTTGAAACTCACTGCACTGATGAATCTTAATTGGAAAACTTGTTTATTGATTTCGGTCTGTGTGGGTGTTAATTTGCCAATTTTTCTTAAGCCATTTTTTTCCAAATTAGATTTTCTTAAAACTATATATTTTATCTTCAAGTGTTACGGATAATTTGAAATAGAAAATAAAAAATAAAATAAACTCGGGTTTTTAGTTTTTTTTAAATTTAACGAGGATAGACTTTCCTATTTTCGGAACATTACTCAGTAACAATTTTTGCTTCTTTCTCCAAAATTATTGTTTATAACTCGATCAGTTTCAAATTTTCAATGCTGAGAATCTTTCTGGGGAAAGATTCTCAGGACTACAGTGGAACCTCGGTACTCGAACAGCTCTGTACTCGAACAATTCGGTAGTCGATCGCTTTGTTCTGTAAAAAATCGCTGGGTAGTGGAGCGTTTGGTGGTCACAGGAGCAAACAAACACGACCTGCCAGAATATGTGTGTCAGTCTCCCGTAGTTGTCGCTCAGTCCAAAACTCCACTCAACTTCACTATAAACTATTTTCTGTTTCTTCACATTTTTTTTATATTATTTGTATAAATAAGTCACCATAGGGGCCTAAGAAGATTAGTGTGTGTTTGCCCTGATGTAAACACCGCCTCCGCCTCTTCATATAATATGCCTTTTATTATTAATTTCAGTGTCTTTATTGTGCTTCTAGGTTATCTACTGTGTTTCTGATATTAAGTTGGAATAAATGTGATAGATAACCTTTATTACTAATATTAGCATAATTACACATTGTATTTGCGCCACCACTAGTATCCGGCTATCAAGACGACTCATCAGATACTGAATGCTCCTTCTGGAAATTTTTAAATGGTATAAAAATTACATTATTCATATGGAAAAATAAACACAAGCAGTACAATGGTCCTTTATGACAGCTTGCCCACGCAGTGGGCTTTTCTAGTCAGACAGATTCACCTGGAAATGAGCAACATGGAGATCATATACAGAAGGAAACGGGATGATGCAGTCTTAGCAGGATAGTGAAACTAGCTTGCAATCTGTCCAGTGACCATTCTTGAGTTTGGTGGATAGCTTGAGAAGAAACTTCTTCAACGCTATCCCACCTAGAACTCAAGAATGGTACACTGCAGGTCCTTTAAGTCACACTATGTTTTCAACTATCACACTACTTTTAAGACTCCATGCAGCTTTCTCCACCTGACCCAGCATTCTCCACCTGACTGTACCTATATATATCTCCATGTTGCTCATTTTCCAGGTAGATCTGTCTGTTACTGATGCTTACTGCGTGGGGAAAGTTGCAATAAAGGATCACATTATACTGCTTATGTGTTTATTTTTCCAATGCTCCTTCTGCTGGCCCCTCCCTGTAAGTGTATTTTTAGGGGAATGAAACAGATTAATCAAATTTACATTATTCCTTATGGAAAAAATTCGTTCGGTACTCAAACAGGTCGGCACTCGAACAGCCTTCTGGAACGAATTAAGTTCGGGTAACGAGGTTCCACTATATTTGCATGCGTGGCTGCCCAAAGGACAATGTTCCATAGGCCATTCCCAGATTCTGTTTGTTAGATAACTGAAGAAAACCTCCTCTGATCGTCTTTAAAATTTCAGCAATCATATATCCAGAAAAGAAGTGTGGTATTAAAGTGTATAGTTGCCATTGTAACACACAATATCTCGAAATTTACGCTATTGCATAATTTTACCTTGTTGCCGGTGATACACTTTAGATTCAAAGATTTGCACTTATACTCCACTTGCATGAATTGAGTCCAAAAGCATCACATTCTACAGGCGCCGTATGACCCCTACTGGTTTAGCTGACTCATTCATTTTATGAAGTGGATGAAAAATTTCTTGGCTTTATGCCTGTTAGTCTCTGCAATAACTAGAGAATGTCTCTTCTGGTCGACTTTAAAATTTTAGTTCTGTGTTGTCTTCAGTGGAAAACACATCAGCTTTAATATGCCAATTTTATTAATCAAAATGGTTTCTGTGAAATAACTGGGCAATGTCTCATTTGATCAGAAATAACTCAGTGTTTGATTTCATTAGTACGGTTATAATAGATCATATCTACTTAATGTTCCTTTAATAAATCTAACTTATTTTACTATATGCATACTGATATGAACCAAAAACGCTGGTAAATCTTACTTAGATTTTTATCCTCTGTAAGGGGGGCTCCTTGTCGCGGTAAAGAGGCTATCGGTCTGAGAAATTGGACCTCTTGGTCTTCTTCCTCAGACCGAACATAATTACCCCCCAATCCCCCCTCCCCTATACCATCTTCCCTTTTCCCTTTCCTCCTCCTCCTCCTCATCCCTCCCTTATTCCCTTCCCATTTTTTCCCTGTGAGCTTCTCTTCACAGGCATTCTAGTTCCTAGGTAGGGGTAAGGGTACCGTGGTCCATCCCATTCCGTTGAAGTTCTTGGCGGTGGTGTAGTTTGCCTTGGAATCTGCATCGTCTGGGGATGTCCCTATCCCTCTCCGGTCTCCCGGGGGTGATTTTGGGTATCTTTCGGGCGACAGGTGTATCTCTGGAGGCCACCTTTCAGATTCCATGGGTGGTGGCCGAAGGAGGTATGCTTTGTGGCAGATATCTGGCCGCCCTCTCTTTTGTCCGCCGAGGTGGCTCGGTGGATGTGAGGTTGCTATCCCGGATTGCTGGTTAACTGGCATGAAGGGTAGGGTATGGCACGGGTTCCATGCAGCATCTGCACTACTAGCTCCTCCAAGGAGCTATTCCTCCATGTTCCCCCCTTTTTTTATTATTTTTTCTTTTTATTTTCTTTCCTGCTTTCTTTGTTTTATTAAAAACAAAAAGAAAGAAGTAACCTAACAATGGACGACCTAATCCGTGAACCTACTACCCCCGGGCCCCTTCCTGATACCGCACCCAGTTCTGACCCTACCTCGTTAATGGACAACTCTTCGGACACCTCCAATACCTCTGTACCTCTTGCTGGTGCCGGTTCGTCACCTGCTTCAGGTACCAGGGTTCCAACAGGCCCTTTTGACATGTCTGACCTTTACTCTTCTCCGACCTTGATTCCGGCTTCTCAATCTACGGTGCGACAATTTTCGGATTGCTCACTCGTTCCAGTTGGACCACCTCTGGTCCCACATCCAAACGACCAAGACCCTTACATGACGATTCGACACTTCCTTCTCATTCTTCTTAGAAACGACCAACTCATCACGCACTCCCCATAAATACTTTGTTTCACACTACTCAATGGACAAAGTTTTTTACTCTAAGACCGACTTCACCAACTACCCATCTTTCCGATCATAGTATTGGTAAGGCTCTCTTATGCCATGTAGGTAAAGATATCTCATTTCACGCTCTCGAGAGCGGCACTCGCATCATCACGGTCCAGAATGCTGGCCAAGCTCGCAATATTTCTCTCCTTATGACCATAGATACTATTCCTATCACTATTGACAAACATCATTCTCTCAATTCTTGTAGTGGTACTGCCATTTTACCCCCACACCATTGTCCAACGGAATTTCCAGACATGTGGTGATGACATTCTGTAGCAGCTTGAGCTCCAAGACCTCCCTATCCTCAAAGTTAACACTTTTGTCCTCCCTGCCAATAAGCGAAGACGTTATCCTTGCAATATAACTCATTTAACATTTGACTGCCGCGAACTTCTGCCCTCGGTCTACATTGCAGGTCAATGTTTACAAGGTCGAAATGGGACCCTTTCACCGCAACAGTGTAAAAACTGCTGGCATTTTGGTCATCCAGCAAAATATTGCAGGTCTATGGCCGAATGCCCAGTCAGTGGTGCCGACGACCATGCCAGTCCTACTTGTAATCTACCTCCCTCTTGCCTTAACTGTCGTGAGGCGCATCCATCGTACTCTCGCCGTTGTCAGATTTACCTAAATGAGCTGGAAATCCGTTGTCTCAAAGAGGCGGAAGGCTTCTCATATGCTATGGCCATCTCTCATCCATGCCTTCAAGGAAGACTTCCCCGTATTTCCTATTCTCGCATCACTAAACGTC
>WNWK01015564.1:0-47487 GCA_009830355.1 Cherax destructor
AGGCCTGACAGTCATTTTGTTGAGACACCCAGTGAAGTCCCCAGTGCTGTTGAAGTGCACTTTATGCAAAGAATTTGAACTACCTTCCCTTGGATCAAATTTTATTACCTCCCATTCCTCAGGTGTTAGTGTGTGTTGCACGTGACATCACTGGTCAAACGAGTTTGCATATGATGTGTGTATATAATCTCGTGAGTCACCAGGAATGGTGTTTCATGAGTCGCTAGTAATGTATTTCTGAGTCACCAGCGGTGCTGTATTTACCTCGTGAGTCACCAGCGATGCTGTAGTTATATCGTGAGTCACCAGCGATGCTGTATTTACCTCGTGAGTCACCAGCGGTGCTGTATTTATTTCGTGAGTCACCAGCGATGCTGTAGTTATCTCGTGAGTCACCAGCAATGCTGTATTTATCTCGTGAGTCACCAGCAATGCTGTATTTATCTTGTGAGTCACCAGCAATGCTGTATTTATCTCGTGAGTCACCAGCGATGATGTGTGATTATCCCGTGAGTCACCAGCGATGCTGTATTTATCTCGTAAGTCACCAGCGGTGCTGTATTTTTTTCGTGAGTCACCAGCAATGCTGTAGTTATCTCGTGAGTCACCAGCAATGCTGTATTTATCTCGTGAGTCACCAGGAATGCTGTATTTATCTCGTGAGTCACCAGCAATGCTGTATTTATCTCGTGAGTCACCGGCGATGCTGTATTTATCTCGTGAGTCACCAGCGATGCTGTATTTATCTCGTGAGTCACCAGCGATGCTGTATATCTCGTGAGTCACCAGCAATGCTGTATATCTCGTGAGTCACCAGCGATGCTGTATATCTCGTGAGTCACCAGCTGTGCTGTATTTATTTCGTGAGTCACCAACAATGCTGTATTTATTTCGTGAGTCACCAACAATGCTGTATTTATCTCGTGAGTCACCAGCGATGATGTGGTTATCCCGTGAGTCACCAGCGATGCTGTAGTTATCTTGTGAGTCACCAGCAATGCTGTAGTTATCTCGTGAGTCACCAGCAATGCTGTATTTATCTCGTGAGTCACCAGCAATGCTGTATTTATCTTGTGAGTCACCAGCAATGCTGTATTTATCTCGTGAGTCACCAGCGATGATGTGTGATTATCCCGTGAGTCACCAGCGATGCTGTATTTATCTCGTGAGTCACCAGCGGTGCTGTATTTTTTTTCGTGAGTCACCAGCAATGCTGTAGTTATCTCGTGAGTCACCAACAATGCTGTATTTATCTCGTGAGTCACCAGGAATGCTGTATTTATCTCGTGAGTCACCAGCGATGCTGTATTTATCTCGAGTCACCAGCGATGCTGTATTTATCTCGTGAGTCACCAACAATGCTGTATTTATCTCGTGAGTCACCAACAATGCTGTATTTATCTCGTGAGTCACCAGCAATGCTGTATTTATCTCGTGAGTCACCAGCGATGCTGTATTTATCTCGAGTCACCAGCGATGCTGTATTTATCTCGTGAGTCACCAGCGATGCTGTATTTATCTCGTGAGTCACCAGCGATGCTGTATTTATCTCGTGAGTCACCAGCAATGCTGTATTTATCCCGTGAGTCACCAGCGATGATGTGGTTTTCCCGTGAGTCGCCAGTGATGCTGTGTTTGTCGTGAGTCGCCAGTGATGCTGTGTTTGTCGTGAGTCGCCAGTGATGCTGTGTTTGTCGTGAGTCGCAACACAAGTGTTCATTCGAAGCATAACAATATATTACTAATAATGTACAAATTTAATGTTGTTTCGTGAGTATCCATTAAAATCTACAGCCATCTCTCATCAGGTGATCTACGGAAACACTCTCATGACGACAGTTGGTATTATATAGTCATTTCTTTGGCCTGATCACAAATACTTTAAGGGTTCTTCCTGATCCAGTCGACACGAATTTATGCCTGGTTTAACCTCTGTGTCTTTGCGAGACCCCACTTTGCTTAGTTACAGTAGTACATACATTAGAAATTAAAGTTGGTTCATGTATTAATCTCATCTTACCGCTAATCATGTATTCAATGCAGTATATAGATACAACCTTAAAAATATTACCACTATAAACAATGGCCGCGGTTAATGTACACTATGGTTAGTCTAGACACCATGGTTAGTGTATATGACACACTGGCAGGCGAAGTGGGACGCCTACCTATCAAATATTGAGAAACATGAAGCTGCTTAATAAAGAAGTGTGCTAGACCCTGACATACTGATCCAATAGGAGGGAAGGCAATACACCTTTGTGAACATTACTAAATTACCACAGTCATCGTGACAATTACAAGTGTACACTACGCTTACACTACTTCACCTACGGATGGGGCACACATTTACTTTTTTTTTTTTTTTTTTTTTTGTCACCTAGGGGCAGGAAATACACAAGACATGCAGCACAGAAAATGGAGTACGTACACATGCTCTTTTTGAGTTTCCCTGCCGCGACCACATGACCAAAGGAGTATGCAATTCTTCTCCTTGTAAACTATTTCACCAGAAATGTTATTCCTTGGTCCATGAAAGAAAATGTTACAACATACACTGTCAGGCACACCATTTAATTAAAAGGGACAAGAAGGTACAGACCTTGGGTAGTTACATCCACTTTAGAGATATTTTTTAGTGCCAGGAAGAAAAGAAACTGGCAGGAAATGACAGAAATACTACACCACCTCGGATCACTACTGGAGTGGGTCACATTCAGTGGCCTGCACTCCAGAACAACAGATATTGGTGCCAGCAAAGCCCCTACATACTATCAATCCAGATCAACCAGATAACTGCGGCAACATATGGGCGACTGGCAAACCTAAGATTAGCGTTCCGTTACCTTAACAAGAATCGTTTAAGACACTGTACACCGTGTACGTCAGGCCCATACTAGAATATGCAGCACCAGTCTGGAACCCACACCTGGTCAAGCACGTAAAGAAACTAGAGAAAGTGCAAAGGTTTGCGACAAGGTTAGTTCCACAACTCAGGGTCTGTCCTATGAAGAAAGGCTGAGGGAAATAGGACTAACAACACTGGAGGAAAGAAGGGTCAGAGGAGACATGATAACGACATACAAAATACTGCGGGAATCGACAAGGTAGACAGTGACAGGATGTTCCAGAGAGGAACACAGAAACAAGGGGACACAACTGGAAGCTGAAGACTCAGATGAGTCAAAGGGATGTTAGGAAGCATTTCTTCAGCCACAGAGTAGTCAGGAAGTGGAATAGTCTAGAGAAAGACATAGTGGAGGCAGGAACCATACACAGTTTTAAGACGAGGTATGATAAAGCTCATGGAGCAGGGAGAGCAGATACCCAGTAGCGGGCAGCGCAGAGGCGGGGCCAGGAGCTGAGTCTCGACCCCTGCAACCACAATTAGGTGAGTACAACATTTATGATTGAAAATATACAGGGTCTAAAGCCATCAACAAACAACAAAATATCTTTCATAAGTGGACTGCTCACAGAGTCAAATGCAATGTTTACGGCTTTCACAAAGACCCACATAAAGGATCACTTTGACAACAAAATATGGATCTCAGGTTATAACTTATTCAGACGCGACAAAAAAAAGACAAGGGGAGGGTGAATTGGCTTGTATGTCACAGTCGCTCATTTCCTCGGATTTACTAAATACCACAAATGATGTAGTTGAAGTTTTGGCAGTAAAGATCGAAAACCAAAACGTTGTCATTGTGGTTGTATACACGCCTCCTGATGCAACTTCCCAACAATTCCAGGAAGAGCTTTTGAAAATTGACTATTGTCTGGAAAATCTCCCAATTCCTGCCCCAAACATCTTGCTGTTGGGTCATTTCAACTAAAGACATCTAAAATGGAGGAATGTAACAAATAGTGTTTTAGAAGAGATAATCTCAGGAGGCAGCTCAAATGAAAATTCATACTCACATGAGCTATTAAATCTTTGCAACAAATTCTCCTTAAGTCAATAAATAGTGGAGCCAACAAGACTGGAAAATACATTCGACCACATCTTCACTAATAATGATGAACTGGTCCGAAATATTACATTATCAAAGACAATACACTCAGATCATAACATAATAGAGGTACAGACATGTTATGGTCAGGGCTCCTGACCAGCATAAGGAGATCAGTTATGAGGAGCCTTCACCAAATTCAACTTCAATAACAAAAACATACTGTGGGATCAAATCAACCATGTTCTAAATGATTCAAGCTGGGAAGATCTCCTAAACAACATAGATCCGAACCTTTGCATAGAAAGAATTAACTCTGTGGCACTTGAGGTATGCTCAAGACACATTCCTTTATGAAAAAAGAGGAGAAGATGTAAACTAGAAAGAGAGAGATGCTCCCTATACAGGTGATGGCAAAGAATGAGAGCTGCTGAAAGGGGCCAGGATATCTGAAATACGAAAGGAGGCACTGGTCACAGAAATAGCAAATATCGATAAATGAAACTAGGGCAAAAACAACATCCAGTATTGGACCTCTGCTTAAACGAGATGGGACTTACACAGGTGACATCAAAGAAATGAGTGAGATACTGAAGTTCCAATATGACTCATCATTTAGTGAGCCGTTAATCAGATTAAGGGTCGACAATTTAAATGAATTTTTTTTACGACCGAGACTCAAAATTTGGTTAATTTAAAAATTTCTGATATTATCTTAACACCACAAGACTTTGAAAAAACAATAAATGACATGCCCATGCACTCTGCCCCATGCCCAGACTCGTGGAACTCCGTGTTCATCAAGAACTACAAGAAACCCACAGTCACAAAAAACAACAGACATAGCTCCACTCCACATAAGTGGCAGTAAAGCAATTGCAAAGAATTAGAGACCGATAGCACTAACGTCCCACATCCTAAAAATCTTTGAAAGGGTTCTAAGAAAAAAGATTGCCACCACTTGAATACCCATCAGTTGCACAACCCAGGGCATCATGGGTTTAGAGCACTTCGCTCCTGCCTATCTCAACTACTGGACCACTATGACATGGTCTTGGATGCTTTGGAGGAAAAACAAAAGGTTGAAGTAGTATACACACTGCGAAAGCCTTCGACAAGTGTGATCATGGCGTAATAGCACACAAAATGTGTGATAATGAATAATGGGAAAAGTGGGTAGATGGATCTATAACGTCCTAACAAATAGAACACAAAGAGTAATAGTAAACAGTAAAGTCAGGGGCGGCTATGAAAAGCTCTTACACAAAGTACAGTACTCCCATCCTGCTCCTCATCCTCATAGCTGAGAGAGATGCAAGCCACAGTGCTGTGTCCGCCTTTGCGGATGACACCCGAATTTGCATGACAGTGTAGTGTCATCCATGGAAGACGCTGCAAACCTCCAAGCGGACATCAACCAGATTTTTAAATGGGCCGCAGAAAATATGAAGTTCAATAAAAACAAATTTCAGTTACTCCGCTGTGGAAAACTCGAGGGAATTAAATTTATATTGGAGTATAAAACGAATTCCAACCACACAATAGGGCGAAAAACTAACGTGAAAGACCTGAGAGTGATAATGTCGAAGCTCTCACTTTCAAAGATCACAACAATGTATCTACCACATCTGCTAGGAAAATGATAGGATGGATAATGAGAACCTTCAAAACTAGAGAAGCTAAGCCCATGATGAGTCTCTTCAAATCACTTGTTCGCTCTAGGCTGGAATATTACTGTACACTAATGACTCCTTTCAAGGCAGGCGAAATTGCAGACCTTGAGAATATACAGAAAACTTTCATATTACGTATAAGTACGATAAAGCACCTCAATTACTGGAACGGTTAAGTCCCTTGATTTGTTTCTCCCTGGAATGCAGGCGAGAAAAATGCATAATAATATACACGTGGAAAATCCTGGAGCGACTAGTCCCAAATCAGTACATGAAAATCACTCCTACGAAAGCAAAAGACTCGGCAGGAGATACAACATCTCCCCAGTGAAGAGCAGGGGCGTCACGCGTACGCTAAGAGACAGTAAGTGTCAGGGGCCAAAGACTAATTAACTGCCTCCCAGCATACATAAGGGGGATTACCAATAGACCCCTGTCTGTCTTCAAGGAAGAGCTGGACAGGGACCTCAAGTCAGTACTGTTATTACAACCTCAGGTTCAATGGCCTGTTAACCTGAGTGTAAAAGGAGCTTGGAGCAAAGAAACACAGTAGAAAATGCATTGAATTTGTATTTCCTTCAAGCAGTTATGAATATACAAGACTTTTGTCTTTTCCTTCACCAAGCAGTTATGAATATATAAGACTTTTGTCTTTTCCTTCACCCAAGTAAATAACAAAGGGCTGTTTACACATATGTACACTATATACAAAGGAGTAGTGTTTAGTGCACGCCACAGTTGTCTAGGCTAAGCAGCAGCCAAAAGACACACAACTTTCCACAACCAGCTCTATGCAGGAATTCCAATGACAAACCGCGAGTGGTATCCACGTCACCTTTGTCATTGTTAAACTCGCATTTTAATTGGCTGAACCGAGTCGTTGATTTGATGATGGGGCCCCATCACAAACCCTTAACGATGGTTCGCTGGTTGGAGGGGAGCCTATGTGGGTGTGTTTAACATGCTCCGAATAAAGGCTACATACTCTTTGCATGCAACAACTGTACCTGATCAAACGGGCTGTGGTTCGTACATGCGACCAGCAGTAACAGCCTGGTTGATCAGGCCCTGATCTACCACGAGGCCTGGTCACGGACCGGGGAAGTTGACCCCCAAAACCCCCTCCAGGCATATTGACATAGATAGCATATCCACGTGAGGGTAACATACTCAGAGTCAGAGCAAAAGACTCGGTGAGTATGCAGCCAGGCAGCTAGGGAAATGAGTCGGTCAGATTTGAAGCACGTGTATGTTGTTCTTGATTCGCCGGTACTCTCCCGGCCCGGGTCTTTTCCAGATGGTGACCCGGCCTTGGCTCCCTGTCTTGGGAGTGTCTTGAGACCTATGTCTCCCATGGGAGGAGTTACAAGTACCTCCTCATCTTCCGAGACCAACTGTCCCCAGGCCTAGCCCCATTCCCTACCTCATGAGGCTCGTAGGAGAAGCTAGGCCTCTGGTCTGCCATCTTCCCGCCACATGGGGCTGGTGGAATGGCAGTTTTATGAGCTGCAGGTGGTAGCAAGCTCTGGCTCTGGCACCTTCCCCGCCCTAGGAGGGCTCGTAGGAGTGGTGTGGTTCTCCTTAAGCACATGGCTTGTCTGTACTACCTTATATAATCTCTCCTCTCTGTACCACATGTTTGGGCCTGTATAAAAATAACACTTCCTCTACCCTATACCTCTGATAATTTTCATGTTTTCTCGCCACCTACGTCACAGTGTCACCTTGCTGTCCTTGGTCACGTGTGTCCACCTTCAAGCTAAGTCAAGCTACCAGGAACTGACGAACAAACAGATTTAAATACCCCTGTCAAATATCGAGGTACAGTATAAACAATGAAAAAACGTATCCACATCACTGCACTCCAGTCAAGTGGTCCATATTTACCCTCGGACTCCACTTCGCAGTTAAATGGTAAAGCATTTTGCCCGGGCTGCATGTGTGACTCTTGTTACAGTGAACGTCCCACTTCATAGCTACTTGCATTGCAGCAGACAATGCTCTACAAGAATCATGTTTTATGTATGTGGTGTATACCATACCAGTAGTAGAACTGATGGACGGTTGTTAGATTTCAAGCCTATGGACTGCACGAGGGCAGTGCATTCAGGCTATATTTCACCTGTGAACCACCGATGAAGAATACGAGTGGGGACTAGGAGGAAAATATTTTATATAAACTACAGGATAAAACAGATCAATTAGAGATAACTAGATTTTTTTACATTCAGAAAAGTATTTTAGTGCATTTTTGGTATGCATTTCGTGGTTTCAGATTTACAAAGTGGCGTCGCAAAGATCATCGTACACTGCTCCGGTAACTGATAATATTCTGAAGATACCAGAAGTACACAAGTAAAACAGGTATAGTTAACTTTTTAAAATTATATAATTGTTAAAATTTTATGTTGACCTGTGAACAGATTTTTTTCCCCATTGGGAAAAAAAGAGATTCTTTTGCCCATGTTTAAACCGAACACCCTCTGTTTTTTTCATGTTTATTTCTCATACTAGATTTCTTTAATTTATATGAAGATCTAAATCCGTGTGAGTTATTCAGCTTGTAGAGGATGCTTGATCCTCCGTCCTCTAATCACGGTTCGGTCTTTGTTCCTTCAGGCTGTTGATTATGTATATATTTCATACTAGATCAAGAAGGATTTCAATAACCGCTTTGTGGAATGGTTATTTTACTGGTTCCTTGATGGTGGTTTATGGTTCTTGATACAAAAGTTTGGAGCTACTCCCCTTTTTCCCAGATCAAACCTGAATGTCTCATTTCCCAAGTATAAAAAAAACACTATTATTAACAACTTACAGAACGGTGAAGTTGAAATTCATGATAAGCCAGTCCTAAAACTGACAGGTTCGTACCCATGGCAAATACCCATCTAAATTGACAGGGTCATAAGTAAGTAAGTTTATTCAGGTATACACAAATACAGTTACATGGATTATCATACATGAATTGGGAAACCTGGATAACCCAAAAAGTCAGACAGAGTGACTTTTTCCCCTTGGGGCCCTTTTTTAAAACCCCCTTTAAAATTATATATAAATAGATACTAGTTATTATATAAAATTAAAAAATTTTAAACCCTTGTGGTTTAGCGCTTCTTTTGATTATAAAAAACTATAATTAAAAGGAATAAGGAAAAAAAAAGTTTTTTACATGTAAAAATTTTGCAAAAAAAAAAAAATTAATTCTCCCCCCTTTTTCCCCACTTCATTGGTAGCTTTTGGTTTTTTTTTGAACTGGCTCATCATGCGGCTTTGACATGTGCAGGCAGTCTGTTTTCCTTTTTTGCACAATAAAAAGGGGTTTAAACCTGGCCACTGACTGTGGGTACTACAAAATTTCTCCCCCCCTAGTACTATGACTGTTTGGTTCCCCCCCTTGAAAAATTAAACAAAATATTCGGGGCACTGTTTTGATCAATTTTATAAACTTGTTCAATTTAAGTTGTTTTTTTCTGTCTTCAATTTAAAATTTAATTTTTAATTTACCCCACATGCCTCTTGGGCTCGGACAGGGGGAATCTTATCTTTTGTTCTGTGTGTTTGCGTTTATTTTCATTTTTTTTTGTCAAGGCAGTAATGAAGAGTAAGATAGTCCATATGACATTGTATAAGGGCAAGACATAGGGTCCTGGCCTCAGAGGGGACACTTGCTTGTCTGTAGGGGAAAATTTATTCATTCGCTTTCTTTTCTACATGTTCCCCATCAATTTCCTAATGTATGAGTAAAAGGTTTTCCCCGATTTTTTGATGAAACTAAATGATGGATTCCCCATTGGTTTGTGGTTGGCAAGACAGCCTTACAAAACCGGGTAGTGCGAACCATTGTATGTTGGACTGCATGGGGCCCAGCAGTAACAGCCTGGTTATGGCCCGATCCACCATGAGGCCTGGTCACAGACCGGGCCGGGGGGGGCATTGCCCCCTGGAACTTCCAGGTAAACTCCAAGTATTTACTTTAATAAAAAAAAACTGTACCTAGGTTGTAGGTTGATGGGACAGCAACCACCCAGGGGAACACGCCCTGCCAAGGATGTGAAACAAACCTGAAATTGTTTTACGTGATGGTAGAATTGCTGGTGTTTTTTTTTGTCTCAAAAACACGTGGGATAACAGGTATATCTTGCAAATAAAAGGACACAAATGCAACTAATGTGACATTTTATTGTGGAAAATTTCGCTCTCCGGGAGCTTTTTCAAGCCGTTAAAAACGATACATGGACACAGAGGGAATTTTATATACTCTCCAAGGAGGGTAATACTAGTGGTGGTAGAAGTAGTAGTGATATAAGTTGTGTAGTAATAAAAAAGGTAGAACAATCAATTTGCAATGAGAAAAGGTGATAAAACAATTACATGGGTAGTATAAAAATAGGTTAGACAAATATTTCTGCTGGGGGGTTGGGAATAGAAAGGCCCCGTAGGAGTGTTCCACATCTACAATGTGCTTGTGTTGAATTAGCAGGAGGACTATGTGAGGTAGGGTTTTTCTGTTTTCAGGAGGATTCTTGCTAAGACTTGAGATGGTGAAGCTGCCTTTGTTTTGTTTAATTGTGTTAGAAACAGCGATAAGTGCTGATTCAAGGCACTTGCGTCTAGGAAATTATTTCTTTTATTACTAGTCGGGCGTCTTTGAATTTCATGAGATGATTGTTGGAATTTCGGTGTTGTACGCAGGCGTTGTTCAGGTTATCGTTCCTACATGCATAAATGTGTTCATTGGGGGCGTGTTTCGAGGTTTTTCGTTTCCCTACATAAATTTTCGCAGCCTCCACAGGGAAATGTAGACCCCCGCGTTGACTGGTTCAAGATGCTTGGGTTTTGTCCCGGTTAGATCCTTTATAGAAGTTTGGGCGATGGCGACTCTGGGGTTAGCTTTGGGAAATCTTTAGAAATGTTGGGTGCAACCTGGCTGTTGGGAAGAATTATAACTTTGTTTGGAGTGGTGTTGACACGTGGAGAATTAATGATCTGAAGAGCTCTTTTCTTTCAATCTTTGATGAAAAATGAAGGAAAATTTTAAATCAGTGAAGGTTTGGTGAATGTATGTAAATTTCCCCGTCCAAAAAACTCGGGCTACAAATTCGGAAGCTCTTAGGAAAAATCCATTTATGATACCTCTTTTGGTCTTAGTATCTTGACTTGAAGGGGTGAGATCATTTTTATTTGTAGGTTTCCGGTAAACTTGAAATCTTAGGTTGTTATCTACTTTGTGGATGAGGACGTCTAGAAAGGGTAGCTTGTCATAGGACTCTTCTTCTAGTGTAAACTGGATCGCCGGTTTCCCGTGCTTTAGCCTTGCCTGAAATTCCCCTACATCAAAACGTTTGGGGTTTTTACGAGGATGTCGTCTACGTAACGCAACCAAGTGACGCCGGGGGATGATGTTGGCGAAGTGTTCAGCCTCTAGGTGTTCCCAGGTAAAAGTTAGCTAAAACGGCACTGGGGTGGGGGGGCCCCATTCCCATGCCGTATGTTTGTTTGTAAGCCTGTTTTTGAAAGAAAAAAAGGGTTTAAATTAACACGGTTCAATAAGGTCAACAAAATCTTCGGGAGGTAAGGGGAAGGGGAAGGGGCCTGATTAAACGTCGTAGAACCCCCGATGGCTTGTGTGGTGGTCTTTTTGAAGAGGGAAATCACTCCAAACTGCTTAGTTTCTTGTTTTTAGATGGAGAGATTTCGGATGGGTTGAGAAGGTCGTTTTAATGTTTAAGATGAGCGGGGGTGATGGTCCCCAGAAAGGGAGGAAAGATTTTCAAAAACTCCGGCTAGTTTGTGTGGTGCACTGCCTATACCTGATGGATTGGTCTGAGAGGAATAAAATGCTTATGGGTCTTGGGTAGGCCAAAACATGTGTGCTGGTTTGGGGGTTTTTGGGGATCAAGTACAGAAGTTTCTTTTTCCCTTCCCGGTGCATTTTTTAGTATTTGTCTGGTTTTTTTAGGAAATCTTTTGTGAGTGGGTTTCCCCCTGTTGTGGTTTATGGGTTCTTTTTGTGGATTGGTGTTTTAAAAAGGGCCATCATTTTGGTGTTGTATTCACTGGTGTTGAGTATGAGACCCCCCCCCTTTGTCGGCGGGGAACAATAATATTTGGGTTATTAACAAGGCCCTTCAGAGCATTTATATAATGCCCCGGGGGAAAATTAGTAAAAAAGGTTCCCTAAAGCCTGGGGGAGAATGCCCTTTTATAACCCTTCTGGGAAATTGCTGTCACTGTGTCTGTGGTTTTGGGGACTAAATTCAGTTGATAGTTTGGTTTCCGTATGTTAGTGGTAAATTTGAGACCCAGACTGAGCGCTTGTTTCTGGTCAGTTAAGGTTTTGCAAAATGTTATTTATCAAGTTCTCTTCCCATTTCCTTCCATCAATTTTTGCAGAGGTACTGAAGTTTGCGATTGAGTTTAATTTTTTGTTGGAGGTTGGCTGTGGTGACTTTACTGAGAATATGCTCAGCAGTGTGGTGGTCAATCTGAAGGTTGGCCCTCATATTTCGTGCAGTATCAGGACAAAATCCAAGCACCTTGAACCAGTCAACGCAGGGGTCTACACTATACCCTGTGGAGGCTGCGACAGAATTTATGTAGGAGAAACAGCAAGAAACCTCGAAACACGCCTCAATGAACACATTTATGCATGTAGGAACGATAACCTGAACAATGAATGCGTACAACACCGAAATTCCAACAATCATCTCATGAAATTCAAAGACGCCTCGACTAGTAATCAAAGAAACTAATTTCCGTAGACGCAAGTGCCTTGAATCAGCACTTATCGCTGTTTCTAACACAATTAAACAAAACAAAGGCAGCTTCACCATCTCTGAAGTCTTAGCAAGAATCCTGAAAACAGTAAACCCTACCATCACATAGTCTCTCCTGCTAATTCAACACAAGCACATTGTAGATGTGAAACACTCCTACAGGCCTTCTCTATTCCAACCTCCAGCAGAAATATTTGTCTAACTAATTTTATACTACCCACGCAATTGTTTTATCACCTTACTCATGTGCAAATTGATTGTTCTACCTTATTGTATTACTTACTACTACTACAACTTATATCACTACTACTTACCACCACTAGTATTACACTCACTTGAGAGTATATATACCCTCTGTGTCCATGTATCGCTTGTAACGGCTTGAAAAAGCTCCTGGAGAGCAAAACGTTGCCACAATAAATGTCATTAGTTGCATTTGTGTCCTTTTACTTAACATATTGTCGGTAATTCTACCAATATTATTACAACAGGTATATCTTGCTACTTACTTGCTCTTAGGTCACACCAGGGGCGTCGTAAGGGTGGGGGCGGCGCCCTGGTGACACCATCAAGGGGTTGACACCATAGAGCCTCTAAAGAAGGTGACAATAATGCACAAAACATGCTGCACCAACATAAGAGAAAAATTCATTGTTTCTATATAGCCGATTATATGATTGCAGAGTACAAATAGGCCTATACATATAGGGAAAATCATTCATTTTGATGATTTTGCAGGATTGAAAGCAAGGAAATGTAAGATCAGATTCATTGAGATGCTACCTGTATTAAGGTCAAATCGAAACTTGTGTTTTGGGTCTAAAATTTTTAATTTATTAACTGGGTCTCCCTTTTCCCCCATTATGTTCACCCTATTAATTCTATTTCTTCTCCCCTTTTTAAGTCCTAATGGTTAGTGCCCCCTTTTCCATTCCCAAAGAAATTTTCCCCTCTTTTAATAACCCTGAAATGTTGATACCCTTTCCCCAACTTATTTTTAAATTATAAAAAATTTGAATTTGCTTCCCATGCCTTTTTTATTTTTTTTGTAGTCTCAGAATGTCTTGGGCCCTTTTTGTTTTTTGATGGTTTTTTAAAATTTACCAAAGTTCCTAATTTCCCTTTATAAACCCTTTTGGGGAACTTTCCCTTTAATGGTATATCATTCATTTATGTTGAATTTTTTGGTTTGTAAACCCAAAAACCCAGGTACCTACTTACTGCTAGATGAACGGGGGTAGCAGGTGGGGGGGAAACATGCCCAAACCCTTTTCTACCCATGCTGGGAAATGAACCATGGACAGTGTGTGGGGAATGAGTAGTTGCCATTTTTAAATTACAACCTCTGACCACACAATGTTTGAATTGGTTTAGAAAACAGACAGTGGTACAGAACGGACTGAAACATAATAAAAAAGGTTCCTAAGTGCAGGTTATTTGTGAATTGTTCCATGGAATCCCCTTTTTCATCGTTGTTATTGGAGAAACTTGACGCATGTTTATTATCCTATACAGTGTATCAAGGAGCAGGAGAAGTAAATTTTTCCAACCTCTCCTTAAATCCCTTTTGGCCCCTTGTTACACTGTTTTCCCTTTTTCGGGGTTTTCCTTTAATGCAGGCACTGTTTTTAAACTGAAACTTAGAAAACCCAACTTTGATTACATATGCACTTGCTTTTCCCACTGATGTTAGAAACCCCTTTGTAATGTAGTGGAAAAATGAAATATGTATATTTTTCCTGGTTATAAATACACAGTATTATCCAGAAAAGTGCTAAACACTTATGGGTTATTTAGCACTGCTTCAAGGGGGTTAAAATAAAATTTTGGGAAAAGGGTTTATGGATAATGAACTGAGGAGTTTTGGGGCATTGTGGATTAATGCTATTTTTTGATAGAAATTGAAAATTTTTTTTAAGTACTGTACAGTAATACAGTTAAACCCCCGTTACATACAGCTCCCAACTCAAAAATTATGTAATGTATTATTGTGGTATTTTTTGGGGGCTAAAATTAATTTAATTTACATTTTTCCCCTTTTGGGAACAAATTCGTTCAGTAACGGCACTCGAACAGCCTTCGGGGAAAGAATTATGGCTGAAACTCGGGTACCACCGTATTTTTAAATGTGTACCGCATCCCCACTCCAAAACTTTACCATTACGGTATAAGAGACCCACATTTATATATTTAAAAACCCACCTTACCAACAAGTATCAATTTACCTTTAAAAAACACAACCTCATCTACACACCACTTTATACGGGGGGCCACGGGGGAAATGTCCTTGGTCCCCTGCTCTTCCTCTTATACATCAGTGATCTTCCCAACGTTTACAACACCTAAAACCCCCTTTTTTTTTGCTGATGACACAACTTATGTCATTTTTTCCACCCAAATTCCCGGGGGCCTCCCAAAACCATTGTTAATGAAGAGCTATTTTAAAAAAATCAACCCAACCGCCAATAAACTTACACTTAATACTGACAAAACCTTTTATACATATGTTTGGGAACAGAACAGGTGTTTTTCAACTGAACATTATGATTGACGACGCTCTTATTGTTTAAAATAATGAGGGAAAATTTCCCCTTTACAGCAACCCGAATTTCAGCACCATATCCAACACATAAAAAAAATATTCCCAAAAAGGTTGGGATCTTTCTAAGATACGTTACTATGTACCGCAGTCAGCCCCCCACACTATACTATTCACTCATCCCTCTGCATCTGCACCTCTAGAAAGGCATAGAATTGGGGGGTATGATTGAGGTATATAAATGGAAAACAGGGAAAAATTAAAGGGGGTGTAAATGGGTGTTTAAAAAAATCTTGTATTGACAGGACTCGAAGCAATGGCTTTAAGTTGGGTAAATTCAGATTCAGAAGGGATATAGGAAAGCATTGGTTTGGTAAAGAGTTGTCGATGAGTGGAACAAACTCCCGAGTACAGTTATAGAGGCCCAAAAGTTGTGTAGTTTTAAAAATGGGCCCAGATAAATAGGGGGAGTGGGTGCGGGGGTGTGAGTTGTACCTGACTTTTTGGCTTCAGGTCAGATGCCGGGGCTCCTTCCTTATGAATGTAACCTGACCTGGCGGGGTGGGGGCATTGGCTTGCCGGTGGGAGACTTAGCCCTGCCTGCATGGCCAGAGGCCTGCTGCAGTTTTCCCTTTTTTCTTATGTTCTTATTTTTCCTCACCTATGCCATTTGTGCGGGGATCAACATTTTTAAAACCCAAAATTAAAACCTATAAAACTCCAAAAAAAAGTCGCAGTAAGAATTATCACGCAATCCAATCCCAGGCAACAACCCCCCCCCCCCCACCCCTTCAAAGATCTAAATTTACTGTTCAGAGCATCCACATTTACTAGTGCAACCTACATTTACAGAACCAAAAACCCCAATGTTAACTCTAAAACTAAAGCGCTTTCTTGATAGTTGTGACAGGACCCATGGGGCACAATACCAGACAAAAAAAATTCTGACATTCCCTGTGTCCAGCAAAACCCATAAAAATGTTCAGTGTGCATTAAAGGGCCAAAAATCGGGGAAAAACCCCCTACCTGAAAACTCTAGAACTGCAGACTCAGCCACCATTTTCAAAAATACCATCAAAAAACATCTTATCTCCCAACACACCCACCATCAACTAACTACATGAAAAAACCCCCCCTTCATGCACCAGCGCGCGCACGCACCACACACACACACACACACACACACACACACACACACACACACACACACACACACACACACACACACACACACACACACACACACACACACACACACACACACACACACACACACACACACACAACACACACACACACACACACACACACACACACACACACAACACACACACACACACACACACACACACACACACACACACACACACAGAGAGCAACCCAACGGGGAACCATATAGTTTAACATCGCGCACACACATCATGTCCCGTCCCCAAACCCCGCAACCCCAAACCCATCAACCCCCACCCACCCCATCACAAACCCCACCCCCAAACAGACCACACCCCAACCAAGAACCCCCCACCCATGCAACAACCCCCCATGGGGGAAACCCGCAAACACCCCCCCCCCCAGCCAAGATCCCCCCAGGGCCACAGTTTGGAAACGAGGGTGGTTTGTACACAAAAGCAGATGGAATCACGAATAAGTATGAAGAGTGGAATGAAAGAATAGGGGAAATGTCCCCGACATCATAGCAGTCACAGAAACTAAAAAATAAATGGGGAATATCCCACAAGGATATCAGATCCTGAGGAAAGATAGAAGGAGCAGGGGGAGGAGGGGGCGACTGCTCGTAAGGAATCATTGGAGATTTGAGGAAATGGCAGGGGAAACAGAATCACGAATCACGAATAAGTATGAAGAGTGGGGAAGGAAAAAAATAGGAGAAATGTCCCCAGACATCATAGCAGTCACAGAAACTAAACTAAAAGAGGCAAATCCCACAAGGATATCAGATCCTGAGGGAAAAAGAAGGAGCAGGGGGGGGGGGGGGTCGCACTGCTCGTAAGGAATCATTGGAGATTTGAGGAAATGGCAGGAATGGAGGTGTGTAGAGAAAGGGGGCTTTATAGTAGGTACCATCCAGTCTGGGGAGCACAAGATAGTCATTGCAGTGATGTACAACCCACCACAAAACTGCAGGAGGCCAGGAGAGGAATATGACGAGAACAACAGAGCAATGGTGGACACCTTGGCGGAGGTGGCAAGAAAAGGGACATGAGCAGAGCGGTTACTGGTCATGGGCGATTTTAACCACAAAGAGATCACTGGGGGGAACCAAGAACCACGGGGGTCCAGAAACTTGGGGAGCCAAGATGATGGACGGGGACTGGAAAAAACCCCCTGCACCAACATGTCAGGGACACGACCAGAGATAGAGGGGGGACGAACCAGCAAGGCTTTGGGCCTTGTATTCACCCTGAATAGCTCAGATATCGAGGACATAATGCACGAGAGCCCCTGGGAGCCAGTGACCATATGGTGCTTAGCTTTGAGTACATTGTAGAGCTACAGGTGGAGAGGGGAAACAGTACCGATAGAGACAAACCAGACTTTAAAAGAGGAAACTACATGGGCATGAGGAATTTCCTGCAGGACATTCAGTGGGAAAGGGAAATGGAAGGACTGACAATAAATGAAATGATGGAATACGTAGGGGCAAAGTGCAAGGAGGCAGAGGAACGGTTTATACCCAGAGGCAAAGGATTAAATGGGAAGGCCAGAAAGAGCCCCTGGTTTACCCAAAGGTGCAGGAGGCAAAGACTCAGAGTATCAGAGAATGGAAACAGTACAGAAGGCAAAGAACCCAAGTAAACAAAGAGATTAGTAGAAGAGCTAGAAACGAGTATGCACAAGTACGGAGGAGGCCCAGAAACAGTACGAAAACGACATAGCATCGAAAGTTAAGTCCGACCCGAAACTGATGTTCAGTCACATCAGAAGGAAGACAACAGTCAAGGACCAGGTGATAAGGCTGAGGAGAGAAGATGGGGAACTCACAAGTAATGATCAAGAGGTATGTGAGGAGCTCAACTTGAGGTTTAAGGAAGTATTCACAATGGAGGAAGGAAGGCAGCTGGGTAGACAGGACATGGTTCGTCACCAACAAGGGATGTACCAAGTGCTAGAGGGCATACACACAACTGAGGAGGAAGTGAAGCAGTTACTCAGTAACCTCGATACCTCAAAGGCGATGGGTCCGGACAATATCTCCCCGTGGGTTCTTCGGGAAGGAGCTGAGGTACTGAGTGTGCCACTTACCATATTATTCAACACATCCCTTGAAACTGGGCAGCTACCTGAGGTATGGAAGAAGGCCAACGTAGTCCCCATTTTTAAAAAAGGAGACAGAAAAGAGGCACTAAACTATAGACCGGTGTCACTTACATGTATAGTGTGCAAAGTCCTGGAGAAAATCATCAGGAAAAGAATGGTGGAACACCTTGAGCGGAACAGGATAATAAACACCAGACAGCACGGATTCCGGGAAGGCAAATCCTGTGAAACAAACCTCCTAGAGTTCTATGATAAAGTAACAGAGGTAAGGCAGGAGAGAGAAGGGTGGGTTGATTGCATTTTCCTGGACTGCAGGAAGGCCTTCGACACAGTTCCTCACATGAGATTAGTAAAGAAGTTGGAAGAACAAGCAGGTATAACAGGAAGGGCACTGGAATGGATCAGGGAATACCTCAAAGGGAGGCAACAACGGGTCATGGTGCGGGGTGAGGTATCACAGTGGGCGCCTGTGACGAGCGGTGTACCGCAGGGGTCAATCCTAGGACCAGTGTTATTCCTGGTATATGTAAATGACATGACGGACGGGATAGACTCAGAATTGTCTCTATTCGCGGATGATGTGAAAATAATGAGGAGAATCACATCGGAAGAGGACCAGGCAGGGCTGCAAACAGACCTGGACAAGCTCGACATCTGGTCTAGCAGTTGGCTTCTCGAATTCAATCCCTCCAAATGCAGTCATGAGGATCGGAGAAGGGCAAAGAAGACCGCTGACAGAGTACAAGCTAGGCGGACAAAGGCTACAAACCTCGGCAAAGGAGAAAGACCTTGGAGTGAGTATAACGCCAAGCACGTCTCCGGATGCACACATCAACCAGATAACTGCGGCAGCATATGGGCGTCTGGCAAACCTTAGATTAGCGTTCCGTTACCTTAACAAGGAATCGTTCAAGACACTGTATACCGTATACGTCAGGCCCATACTAGAATATGCAGCACCAGTCTGGAACCCACACCTGGTCAAGCACGTAAGGAAACTAGAGAAAGTGTAAAGGTTTGCGACAAGGTTAGTTCCACAACTCAGGGGTCTGTCTTATGAAGAAAGATTGAGGGAAATAGGACTAACAACACTGGAGGAAAGAAGGGTCAGAGGAGACATGATAACGACATACAAAATACTGCGGGGAATTGACAAGGTAGATAGTGACAGGTTGTTTCAGAGAGGGAACACAGAAACAAGGGGACACAACTGGAAGCTGAAGACTCAGATGAGTCAAAGGGATGTCAGGAAACATTTCTTCAGCCACAGAGTAGTCAGGAAGTGGAATGGACTAGAGAAAGATATAGTGGAGGCAGGAACCATACATAGTTTTAAGACAAGGTATGATAAAGCTCATGGAGCAGGGAGAGCAGAGACCCAGTAGCAGACAGCGAAGAGGCGGGGCCAGGAGCTGAGTCTCGACCCCTGCAACCACAATTAGGTGAATTAGGTGAGTACATCCTCCTCATTTACACCTACATTGACCCAATGACTGTAAACATCAAATTCCAAATTTAGTTATTGCCTAATAAATCTCAAGGTAGTCCTAAGTTTGCCTGAGATACTCCAATTTAGGAGCTTTAATAGAAACTGTATCATGCCAAGACAAAATAATCTCATTACTAATTTAACAAATTGTTATATTCTTAAATATTCTGAACTACCTCACTATTGTAAATTTAATTAATCATTTGTAATTTGCAATATAGATTAATAATTATTATTAGTCTGCCCTAGCATGCCTAGCCATGCTAGGCATGCTAGTGGCCATCTTTGTAATTATAGTCTTATAACATGTAAAACACACATTGTAATCTTTACACAGAAATAAATATTTTGATTTTGAATCTCACACAAGAATTAGCATGAATGCAGAATCTGCATAACACAGCAACCACACAAGACATCTTCAAATAACTGAAAAAATTAATAGAATATAACGTGGAGTGATATAAAGTGCAATGTCTGACCGGTGATGGAAGAGCATGTCTGGGGTGAAGAAGACTTTGGACAATCACAAAAGCTTGAGGATGGTGGATTCTGAAAGGCCATGTTTCAGTACTGCTTTATCCATCACCATTGTGCGGAAAATATGTTATGTCTCGCATTCTGAAACCTTTTGTTGCAACAGTGAATGTCATTCTATCTCACTGGCTTAATCATCGACAGTTTCAGGATTTTCTGAAAAACTGATTCTGAGTTCGCTGACTTGCCGCCTTGTACAGCATTTCGATGGCTTAGTTGTGGCTTCTATCACAGTTCTTTCAGCTCAGAAAGGAAATTACTTCATTTCTCAGAGAAGAATAAACCAGAACCACTTTTATCAAACGCTGACTGGCTTAGGAAATTGACATTTTTTGCAGACATGATAAGCCATATGAATCAAACGGATTTGAAGTGACAAGGTAAAATAAAATTGATTTGTGATCTATTCACTCATGTCAAGGCATTTAGGGCAAAACTGATACTGAAAGAAAGGTGAAAGTTTGTCTTGGTTTATTTGTCACGATGCGAAAAGTTTCAGGAAGAAATTGAGGCAGAATTTCCTTCCTCATTTGCAACAGAAATCATTAATGACTTGTAACAAACAATTTCAGAAACGATTTTGTGATCTTGATGGAAAAACAGGTGACAAAGGTGTTTCAAAATGTATTTGAGTGCAGTGCTAAAACACTGCCAACTCAGTGTCAAAGGGAAATTACTGATCTCCAATCAGATGACATGTTGAAAGAAAAGTATAAAGGAAATCTGATTCAGTTTTATAAATCTTTACAGCCTGAACAGTTTCCAAATCTGAAGTGATTTGCTTGTGGATTCGTATCAGTTTTTGGTACAACGAACCTTTGTCAACATTCAAACATGAAGTATGTCATGTCCAAATATCGCACAAATTTACCTGATGAGCATTTGAAGTCCATTCTAATAATTGTTCCTCTTTATATATCATTTCTGAGTGTAAACACGGTAGTGTTTCTTCATAATTGTCAAATATTCCCGTCTTGCTCTGAAACATATGGTGCTCATTACACAAACAATTCTAATAAATCTTAATCATTTAAAAATAAATTAGTTTCTATATATTTATAAGACTTTTTTTCTTTGGCCGCGAAAATGAAAACTTGGGACCTTAAGTTAAGTGATACTTAATAAATGGTGTCTATACTCCAGCCTCTTTATGAAGCAAGCTAGCAAATATTAACTAGTACACACACACACACACACACACACACTGATGGTGCTTCAAATACAAGGTAAGGCTTCAAATACAAGGTAAGGCATCGAATACAAGGTAAGGCATTAAATACAAGGCTTCAAATACAAGGTAAGGCATCAAATACAAGGTAAGGCATCAAATACAAGGTAAGGCTTCAAATACAAGGTAAGGCATCAAATACAAGGTAAGGCTTCAAATACAAGGTAAGGCATCAAATACAAGGTAAGGCTTCAAATACAAGGTAAGGCATCAAATACAAGGTAAGGCTTAAATACAAGGTAAGGCTTCAAATACAAGGTAAGGCATCAAATACAAGGTAAGGCATTAAATACAAGGTAAGGCTTCAAATACAAGGTAAGGCATCAAATACAAGGTAAGGCTTCAAATACAAGGTAAGGCATTAAATACAAGGTAAGGCTTCAAATACAAGGTAAGGCTTCAAATACAAGGTAAGGCATCAAATACAAGGTAAGGCATCAAATACAAGGTAAGGCATCAAATACAAGGTAAGGCATCAAATAAAAGGTAAGGCTTCAAATACAAGGTAAGGCATCAAATACAAGGTAAGGCTTCAAATACAAGGTAAAGCATCAAATACAAGGTAAGGCATCAAATACAAGGTAAGGCTTCAAATACAAGGTAAGGCATCAAATACAAGGCAAGGCATTAAATACAAGTAGGCTCAAATACAAGGTAAGGCTTCAAATACAAGGTAAGGCTTCAAATACAAGGTAAGGCATTAAATACAAGGTAAGCTTCAAATACAAGGTAAGGCATCAAATAAAGTAGGCTAAATACAAGGTAAGGCTTCAAATACAAGGTAAGGCATCAAATACAAGGTAAGGCATCAAATACAAGGTAAGGCTTCAAATACAAGGTAAGGCATCAAATACAAGGTAAGGCTTCAAATACAAGGTAAGGCATCAAATACAAGGTAAGGCTTCAAATACAAGGTAAGGCTTCAAATACAAGGTAAGGCATCAAATACAAGGTAAGGCATCAAATACAAGGTAAGGCATCAAATACAAGGTAAGGCATTAAATACAAGGTAAGGCTTCAAATACAAGGTAAGGCATCAAATACAAGGTAAGGCATCAAATACAAGGTAAGGCATCAAATACAAGGTAAGGCATCAAATACAAGGTAAGGCATCAAATACAAGGTAAGGCATCAAATACAAGGTAAGGCATTAAATACAAGGTAAGGCTTCAAATACAAGGTAAGGCATCAAATACAAGGTAAGGCTTTAAATACAAGGTAGCATCAAATACAAGGTAAAGCATCACATACAAGGTAAGGCATCAAATACAAGGTAAGGCATCAAATACAAGGCATTAAATACAAGGTAAGGCTTCAAATACAAGGTAAGGCATCAAATACAAGGTAAGGCATCAAATACAAGGCATCAAATACAAGGTAAAGCATCAAATACAAGGTAAAGCATCAAATACAAGGTAAAGCATCACATACAAGGTAAAGCATCAAATACAAGGTAAGGCATCAAATACAAGGTAAAGCATCACATACAAGGCATAAATACAAGGTAAGCTCAAATACAAGGTAAGCTCAAATACAAGGTAGCATCAATACAAGGTAAGGCATCAAATACAAGGCTCAAATACAAGGTAAAGCATCAAATACAAGGTAAAGCATCAAATACAAGGTAAAGCATCACATACAAGGTAAAGCATCAATACAAGTAAGGCATCACATACAAGGTAAAGCATCACATACAAGGTAAAGCATCACATACAAGGTAAAGCATCACATACAAGGTAAAGCACCACATACAAGGTAAAGCATCACATACAAGGTAAGGCATCAAATACAAGGCGTCAAATACAAGGTAAAGCATCAAATACAAGGTAAAGCACCACATACAAGGTAAAGCACCACATACAAGGTAAGGCATCAAATACAAGATAAAGCATCAAATACAAGGTAAAGCATCAAATACAAGGTAAAGCATCACATACAAGGCATCAAATACAAGGTAAAGCATCAAATACAAGGTAAAGCACCACATACAAGGTAAAGCATCACATACAAGGTAAAGCATCACATACAAGGTAAAGCACCACATACAAGGTAAAGCATCACATACAAGGTAAAGCATCACATACAAGGTAAAGCATCACATACAAGGTAAAGCATCCAACATACAAGGTAAGCATCAATACAAGGTAAAGCATCAATACAAGGTAAAGCATCACATACAAGGTAAAGCATCACATACAAGTAGCATCAAATACAAGGTAAAGCATCAATACAAGGTAAAGCATCACATACAAGGTAAAGCATCACATACAAGGTAAAGCATCAAATACAAGGTAAAGCACCACATACAAGGTAAGGCATCAAATATAAGGCATCAAATACAAGGTAAAGCATCAAATATAAGGCATCACATACAAGGTAAAGCATCACATACAAGGTAAAGCATCAAATACAAGGTAAAGCATCACATACAAGGTAAAGCATCACATACAAGGTAAAGCATCACATACAAGGTAAAGCATCACATACAAGGTAAAGCATCACATACAAGGTAAAGCATCAAATACAAGGTAAAGCATCAAATACAAGGTAATATTTTCCTGTCTTGAGGGACTCCATCTCTCTCTCTCTCTCTCTCCCTTCCCACTCTTTATCTAGTTCTCCATATTCCTTCTTTCTTTGACCTGCTGGAGCACACAGTACACTCACCATCAGTGTTATTCACCAAGGATGGTGATTCAGGTGAAGGCTGTCCTCTCAACCACAACTACCACCACTAGGAACACCAGCAGGCAACAGGTAACAGCACGTAACAGGTAACAGCAGGTAACAGTTCTCTCAATAAGAGAACCTGACTCACGTTTTTACCTCACAAAAGCGTAGATTATCTTATGTGAACACTGTACGTTCATTACCGAACACCACTGAACGTTCATTCCCCTAACAGTGAACATTTACTCATCAGTGAACGTTCATAGCTTCACACTGAACATTCACTATTATCACAAGAGAAATTTAACTGTGCACCCTGTTCATCAAAGTTGGTATTCGAGTGTTATAGTGTCAGTAACTGTGTTATAGTGTCAGTAACTGTGTTATAGTGTCAGTAACTGTGTAATAGTGTCAGTAACTGTGTATGTTACAGTGTCAGTAACTGTGTATGTTACAGTGTCAGTAACTGTGTATGTTACAGTGTCAGTAACTGTATGTTACAGTGTCAGTAGCTGTGTATGTTACAGTGTCAGTAGCTGTGTATGTTATAGTGTCAGTAACTGTGTTATAGTGTCAGTAACTGTGTTATAGTGTCAGTAACTGTGTAATAGTGTCAGTAACTGTGTATGTTACAGTGTCAGTAGCTGTGTATGTTATAGTGTCAGTAACTGTGTATGTTATAGTGTCAGTAACTGTGTATGTTATAGTGTCAGTAACTGTGTATGTTATAGTGTCAGTAACTGTGTATGTTATAGTGTCAGTAACTGTGTATGTTATAGTGTCAGTAACTGTGTATGTTATAGTGTCAGTAACTGTGTATGTTATAGTGTCAGTAACTGTGTATGTTATAGTGTCAGTAGCTGTGTATGTTATAGTGTCAGTAACTGTGTTATAGTGTCAGTAACTGTGCCATAGTGCCAGTAACTGTGTAATAGTGTCAGTAACTGTGTATGTTACAGTGTCAGTAACTGTGTATGTTATAGTGTCAGTAACTGTGTATGTTATAGTGTCAGTAACTGTGTATGTTATAGTGTCAGTAACTGTGTATGTTATAGTGTCAGTAACTGTGTATGTTATAGTGTCAGTAGCTATGTTATAGTGTCAGTAGCTGTGTATGTTATAGTGTCAGTAACTGTGTATGTTAGTGTCAGTAACTGTGTATGTTACATTGTCAGTAACTGTGTATGTTACAGTGTCAGTAACTGTGTATGTTATAGTGTCAGTAACTGTGTATGTTATAGTGTCAGTAGCTGTGTATGTTATAGTGTCAGTAGCTGTGTATGTTATAGTGTCAGTAACTGTGTATGTTATAGTGTCAGTAACTGTGTATGTTATAGTGTCAGTAGCTGTGTATGTTATAGTGGCAGTAGCTGTGTATGTTATAGTGTCAGTAACTGTGTTATAGTGTCAGTAACTGTGTTATAGTGTCAGTAACTGTGTATATTACAGTGTCAGTAACTGTGTATGTTACAGTGTCAGTAACTGTGTATTTATAGTGTCATAACTGTATGTTAAGTGTCAGTAACTGTGTATGTTATAGTGTCAGTAACTGTGTATGTTATAGTGTCAGAACTGTGTATAGTGTGACTTTTTAGTGTCAGTAACATGTGTATTTTTATAGTGTCAGTAACTGATGTTATAGTGTCAGTAACTGTGTATGTTATAGTGTCAGTAACTGTGTATGTTCATGTTGGTCAGTAACTGTTGTTATAGTGTCAGTACTGATGTTATGTGTCAGTAGCTGTGTGTTATAGTAGTCTGTTAAGTGTAGTACTGTTATAGTGTCAGTAACTGTTTATAGTGTCAGTAACTGTGTTATAGTGTCAGTAACTGTGTATGTTCAGTCGTAACTGTGTATGTTATAGTGTCAGTAACTGTGTATGTTTAGTGTCAGTAACTGTGTTATAGTGTCAGTAACTGTGTATAGTGTCAGTAACTGTGTTATAGTGTCAGTAACTGTGTTTATAGTGTCAGTAACTGTGTTATAGTTCAGTAACTGTGTATGTTATAGTGTCAGTAACTGTGTATGTTATAGTGTCAGTAACTGTGTATGTTATAGTGTCAGTAACTGTGTTATAGTGTCAGTAACTGTGTTATAGTGTCAGTAACTGTGTATGTTATAGTGTCAGTAACTGTGTATGTTATAGTGTCAGTAACTGTGTTATAGTGTCAGTAACTGTGTTATAGTGTCAGTAACTGTGTTATAGTGTCAGTAACTGTGTTATAGTGTCAGTAACTGTGTTATAGTGTCAGTAACTGTATGTTAGTGTCAGTAACTGTGTTATAGTGTCAGTAACTGTGTAGTTATAGTGTCAGTAACTGATGTTATAGTGTCAGTAACTGATGTTATAGTGTCAGTAACTGTGTATGTTATATGTGTAATGTGTATGTTATAGTGTCAGTAACTGGTATGTTATAGTGTCAGTAACTGTATGTATAGTGTCAGTACTGTTGTGTGTATGTTATAGTGTCAGTAACTGTGTATAGTGTCAGTAACTGTGTTATAGTGTCAGTAACTGTGTTATAGTGTCAGTAACTGTGTTATAGTGTCAGTAACTGTGTTATAGTGTCAGTAACTGTGTTATAGTGTCAGTAACTGTGTATGTTACAGTGTCAGTAACTGTGTATGTTATAGTGTCAGTAACTGTGTTATAGTGTCAGTAACTGTGTTATAGTGTCAGTAACTGTGTTATAGTGTCAGTAACTGTGTTATAGTGTCAGTAACTGTGTTATAGTGTAGTAACTGTGTATGTAAGTGTCAGTAACTGTATGTTATAGTGTCAGTAACTGTGTTATAGTGTCAGTAACTTGTTATAGTGTCAGTAACTGTGAGTTATATGTCAGTAGTATGTTATAGTGTCAGTACTGTGTTATAGTGTCAGTAACTGTTATAGTGTCAGTAACTGTTATAGTGTCAGTAACTGTTTAGTGTCGTAACTGTGTTATAGTGTCAGTAACTGTGTATGTGTCAGTAACTGTGTATGAGTGTCAGTAACTGATGTTATAGTGTCAGTAACTGTGTTATAGTGTCAGTAACTGTGTTATAGTGTCAGAACTGTGTTTACGTGTCAGTAACTGTGTTATAGTGTCAGTAACTGTGATTATAGTGTCAGTAACTTGATGTTATAGTGTCAGTAACTGTTATAGTGTCAGTAACTGTGTTATAGTGTCAGTAACTGTGTTATAGTGTCAGAACTGTATGTTATAGTGTCAGTAACTTTGTTATAGTGTCAGTAACTGTGATTTATAGTTCAGTAACTGTATTTTATGCAGAACTTGTTGTTATAGTGCAGTAACTGTAGTTAATGTCAGTAACTGTGTTAATGTCAGTAACTTGTTATAGTGTCAGTAACTGTGTTATAGTGTCAGTAACTGTGTTATAGTGTCAGTAACTGTGTTATAGTGTCAGTAACTGTGTTATAGTGTCAGTAACTGTGTTATAGTGTCAGTAACTGTGTTATAGTGTCAGTAACTGTGTTATAGTGTCAGTAACTGTGTTATAGTGTCAGTAACTGTGTTATAGTGTCAGTAACTGTGTTATAGTGTCAGTAACTGTGTTATAGTGTCAGTAACTGTGTTATAGTGTCAGTAACTGTGTTATAGTGTCAGTAACTGTGTTATAGTGTCAGTACGCTAGCACACAATTCTCATCTTCCTGTTTCAAAATGTTTCAATTGGCCTCAAATTTAATTTTTGATTTAGAGAAATTTTGATAAATAGATGACAATGTAATCTAACCACTAATAGTCAACACTACGTACACGCTTTGACATAGAATCCAGCAATGTTGAACACATTTAGCAAGTTCTTCATTGTGGTACCAGATCCTAGTAACAGGAGCAATTAAGCTTGTCCACAGTTGAACAATCCTGTTTGGCGATCCTGCGTTTGGTTATTGACCATTGATTCTCAGTTGGGTTGAGGTCATTAGAGTTTCCAGGTCAATTTAGAACGCTTAGCTCACTCTGAAGAATTTCAGCATTTTTCTGGAAGTGTGGCATGGAGTAAGATACTGCTGGAAAACCCCTCCTCCAGCAGGAAAGTCTCTATCCACAATGGCAAGCAAATGAGTTGCCAGGATTGACTTGTATTGTTCATGGTCCGTCAACAGTAAGCCGTCCAGGACCTTTTGCAGTTAAACTGCCCCAAAATAACATCTTAGGTGAGTGTTTTGGCGTTTGAATATCCATTCCGAAGATTTTCGCCTTTGCTCCGTCTCACTACCACTGATGTGTACCCATGTACTTCAGAATGTGCCACATCTGAAAATATAAGTTTTCTCCATTCACGTGTGATCCATCTCATGATTGAGTGGCCACCACAGCCGTTGTTTCTTCACAGCAGCTGTCAATAATTGTCTCTTTACCGGCTTTCTGACAGTTCTGTCAATTTCAAGGAGCTTTCATTAAACACTTGAAGAATCAACATTTATGCCAGTTGAAGGTAAATCTCTCTGTAGATCTTTGCTTTATCTTATGATAACACTGTCATGGTGAGGTGTTGGCTTGAGTTTTCTTGGGCATCTTCCTCGACGCAGCGCTCCACACTCACCAGTGTCATCAGCTTTCTTCAGAATCCCACCATCAGTTGACTTTGCTAGGCTCAAATTTTCGGCAATCTGTCTGATATTCAAATCAGTATGTTTTCTAAGAGCTACAATACTTGCACGCTTCCTAGGTGTAACATACACCATCAATTTCAGCAGTAATCATGAATTGATGAGAAAAATTTGGCAAAACCATAGTCACTCATGGAGCACACTTGCAGGAATAGCCTTACAAAACAACAGCTGTTGTAGCACTGACGAGTCACAGGGTAACACCACAGATGTTGTAGAACTGACGAGTCACAGGGCAACACCACAGTTGTTGTAGCACTGAGGAGTCACAGGGTAACACCACAGTTGTTGTAGCACTGACGAGTCACAGGGTAACACCACAGATGTTGTAGCACTGACGAGTCACAGGGCATCACCACAGTTGTTGTAGCACTGACGAGTCACAGGGCAACACCACAGTTGTAGCACTGACGAGTCACAGGGCAACACCACAGTTGTTGTAGCACTGAGGAGTCACAGGGCAACAACACAGTTGTTGTAGCACTGATGAGTCACAGGGCAACAACACAGATGTTGTAGCACTGACGAGTCACAGGGCAACACCACAGCTGTTGTAGCACTGAGGAGTCACAGGGCAACACCACAGTTGTTGTAGCACTGAGGAGTCACAGGGTAACACCACAGATGTTGTAGCACTGACGAGACACAGGGTAACACCACAGTTGTTGTAGCACTGACGAGACACAGGGCAACACCACAGTTGTTGTAGCACTGACGAGACACAGGGCAACACCACAGATGTTGTAGCACTGACGAGACACAGGGTAACACCACAGTTGTTGTAGCACTGAGGAGTCACAGGGTAACACCACAGTTGTTGTAGCACTGAGGAGACACAGGGTAACACCACAGTTGTTGTAGCACTGAGGAGTCACAGGGCAACAACACAGATGTTGTAGCACTGACGAGACACAGGGTAACACCACAGTTGTTGTAGCACTGACGAGACACAGGGTAACACCACAGTTGTTGTAGCACTGACGAGTCACAGGGCAATAACACAGTTGTTGTAGCACTGAGGAGTCACAGGGTAACACCACAGTTGTTGTAGCACTGACGAGTCACAGGGTAACACCACAGTTGTTGTAGCACTGACGAGTCACAGGGTAACACCACAGTTGTTGTAGCACTGACGAGTCACAGGGTAACAACACAGTTGTTGTAGCACTGACGAGTCACAGGGTAACACCACAGTTGTTGTAGCACTGACGAGTCACAGGGCAATAACACAGTTGTTGTAGCACTGAGGAGTCACAGGGTAACACCACAGTTGTTGTAGCACTGACGAGTCACAGGGCAATAACACAGTTGTTGTAGCACTGACGAGACACAGGGTAACACCACAGTTGTTGTAGCACTGAGGAGTCATAGGGCAACAACACAGATGTTGTAGCACTGACGAGACACAGGGTAACACCACAGTTGTTGTAGCACTGACGAGACACAGGGTAACACCACAGTTGTTGTAGCACTGACGAGACACAGGGTAACACCACAGTTGTTGTAGCACTGACGAGACACAGGGCAACACCACAGTTGTTGTAGCACTGACGAGACACAGGGCAACACCACAGTTGTTGTAGCACTGAGGAGTCACAGGGTAACAACACAGTTGTTGTAGCACTGACGAGTCAATGGGTAACACCACAGTTGTTGTAGCACTGAGGAGTCACAGGGCAATAACACAGTTGTTGTAGCACTGACGAGTCACAGGGCAACACCACAGTTGTTGTAGAACTGACGAGACACAGGGCAACACTACAGTTGTTGTAGCACTGACGAGTCACAGGGCAATAACACAGTTGTTGTAGCACTGACGAGTCACAGGGTAACACCACAGTTGTTGTAGCACTGACGAGTCACAGGGTAACACCACAGTTGTTGTAGCACTGACGAGTCACAGGGCAATAACACAGTTGTTGTAGCACTGACGAGACACAGGGTAACACCACAGTTGTTGTAGCACTGAGGAGTCACATGGCAACACCACAGTTGTTGTAGCACTGACGAGACACAGGGCAACACCACAGTTGTTGTAGCACTGACGAGTCACATGGCAACACCACAGTTGTTGTAGCACTGACGAGTCACAGGGTAACACCACAGTTGTTGTAGCACTGACGAGTCACAGGGTAACAACACAGATGTTGTAGCACTGAGGAGTCACACGGTAACAACACAGTTGTTGTAGCACTGACGAGACACAGGGCAACACCACAGTTGTTGTAGCACTGACGAGTCACATGGTAACACCACAGTTGTTGTAGCACTGAGGAGTCACAGGGCAACAACACAGTTGTTTTAGCACTGAGGAGTCACAGGGCAACACCACAGTTGTTGTAGCACTGAGGAGTCACAGGGCAACACCACAGTTGTTGTAGCACTGAGGAGTCACAGGGTAACAACACAGATGTTGTAGCACTGAGGAGTCACAGGGCAACAACACAGATGTTGTAGCACTGAGGAGTCACAGGGCAACAACACAGATGTTGTAGCACTGAGGAGTCACAGGGCAACAACACAGATGTTGTAGCACTGAGGAGTCACAGGGTAACACCACAGTTGTTGTAGCACTGAGGAGTCACAGGGCAACAACACAGTTGTTTTAGCACTGAGGAGTCACAGGGCAACACCACAGTTGTTGTAGCACTGAGGAGTCACAGGGCAACACCACAGTTGTTGTAGCACTGAGGAGTCACAGGGTAACAACACAGATGTTGTAGCACTGAGGAGTCACAGGGCAACAACACAGATGTTGTAGCACTGAGGAGTCACAGGGCAACAACACAGATGTTGTAGCACTGAGGAGTCACAGGGCAACAACACAGATGTTGTAGCACTGACGAGTCACAGGGTAACAACACAGATGTTGTAGCACTGAGGAGTCACAGGGCAACAACACAGATGTTGTAGCACTGAGGAGTCACAGGGCAACAACACAGATGTTGTAGCACTGAGGAGTCACAGGGCAACAACACAGTTGTTGTAGCACTGACGAGTCACAGGGCAACAACACAGATGTTGTAGCACTGAAGAGTCACAGGGCAACAACACAGTTGTTGTAGCACTGACGAGTCACAGGGTAACAACACATATGTTGTAGCACTGAGGAGTCACAGGGCAACAACACAGATGTATGCTTGCCAAAAATCGGTAGCAAACTCTTCTGAAAAGAAAGGAACCTAAACTACATTAAACCGGAGACTAAGACGTGAGATAATCACAAAATTTGTTCGTGTCCCAATTAATTAGCACACTACTGTAAGACCTAATCATCATTTAAAGAGCTCCAGTGAATCTTATATCTAAAACTGTTGCATTTTCTCTCTTTCTCCTTTTACAAGGTTAGGTTAAGGTTCCTAACTTTATTTACATTCTCTCTCTCTCTCTCTCTCTCCCCTAGCTCTGCAGGTAGAGAGAGTAGATAGGTTGTAGAGGCAGCAGTAGAGCATGTGAGAGGCTCATACATTATGTAGTTGACATGCAGCACTCAACATAGACATGCTTGAGGGACACTACCTACATAACTCACACCTCACCCTCCAATTGTTGTTCTTGTTGTTGCAACAGGTCGTTAGCTGAGTACTTTTCTTACCCCCCCCCCTCTCCCTAGACACCACCCACGCGCGTACACGCGAGCACCCTCCCACGCACACACAACACGCACATAACACGTACATCACACACACACAGGTGTACACAAGTGTCAAACAGAATATACGTACATCAAGGTTCCTTGTTACAATCACCTGTTTACACTTATGACCACATTGTTCCTTCCTTCCTTCCTTCCTCCCTCCTTCCTCCCTCCCTCCTTCCTTCCTTCCTTCCTTCCTTCCTTCCTTCCTTCCTTCCTTCCTTCCTTCCTCCCTCCTTCCTTCCTTCCTTCCTCCCTCCCTCCCTCCTTCCTTCCTTCCTCTCTCTCTCCCTCCTTCCTTCCTTCCTTCCTCCCTCTCTCCCTCCCTCCTTCCTTCCTTCCTTCCTCCCTCTCTCCCTCCTTCCTCCCTCTCTCCCTACTTCCTTCCTTCCTCCCTACTTCCTTCCTTCCTCCCACCTTCCTTCCTTCCTTCCTCCCTCCCTCCTTCCTTCCTTCCTCCTTCCTTCCTTCCTCCCTCCTTCCTTCCTCCCTCCCTCCCACCTTCCTTCCTCCTCTCTCCCTACTTCCTTCCTCCCTCTCTCCCTACTTCCTTCCTTCCTCCCTCTCTCCCTACTTCCTTTCTCCTACTTCCTTCCTCCCTACTTCCTTCCTTCCTCCTCCTTCCTTCCTTCCTTCCTCCCTCTCTCCCTCCTGCCTTCCTCCCTCCCTCTCTCTCTCCCTCCTTCCTTCCTCCCTCCCTCTCTCTCTCCCTTCTTCCTTCATCCCCCTCTCTCTCCCTCCTTCCTTCCTCCCCCTCTCTCTCTCCCTCCTTCCTTCCTTCCTCCCTCCCTCCTTCCTTCCTTCCTCCCTCTCTCCCTCCCCCCCTCCTTCCTTCATCCCTTCCTCCCTCCCTCCCTCCCTCCTTCCTTCCTTCCTTCCTCCCTCCCTCCCTCCTTCCTTCCTTCCTTCCTCCCTCCCTCACTCTCTCCCTCCTTACTCTCTTCCTCCTTCCTCCCTCACTCTTTCCTTCCTCCCTCACTCTCCCCATCCTTCCTTCCTCCCTCACTCTCCCCATCCTTCCTTCCTCCTTCACTCTCTCCCTCCTTCCTTCCTTCCTCCTCCCTCCTTCCTCTCTCACTCCCTCCCTCCTTCCTTCCTCTTTCCCTCCTTCCTTCCTCACTCCTTCCGTCCTCTCTCACTCCCTCCTTCCTCTCTCACTCTCTCCCTCCTTCCTCTCTCCTCCCTCCCTCCTTCCTCTCTCACTCCCTCCCTCCTTCCTCCCTCACTCACTCCCTCCGTCCTCTCTCACTCCCTCCCTCCTTCCTCTCTCACTCCCTCCCTCCTTCCTCTCTCACTCCCTCCCTCCTTCCTCTCTCACTCCCTCCTTCCTCTCTCACTCCCTCCCTCCTTCCTTCTTCTCTCACCCCTCCCTCCTTCCTTCCTCTCTCTCTCCCTCCTTCCTTCCTTCCTCCCTCCTTCCTCTCTCACTCCCTCCCTCCTTCCTTACTTCCTCTCTCACCCCCTCCCTCCTTCCTTCCCCCTCCATCACTTAAGTCACTTGTCACAACAAATGGACCACTGAAATTCACTTAAAACACAAAAAAAAATATTTTAAACTTTCTCTTGAGAAATGAAAAATGAAACTCGTAAAATACAGACGTAGGACGATAACTAATGCAGCACAAGACGCATTTCTCTGAAACAAGCGAACCATAATGAAACAAAACACAATGTGGGGTCCCTCAAGTATCAGTATTACCTCCCACCACGTTTTAAATCTATATACCATTACGTATGATAATATATCATTACATATGACTGACAAGCAACAAACTCACCTGTAGTGCAGGTCAAGCAGACTGTTGGTGCCAGCGGCCTGCACCACCACCTATCTGGAGTTTTTATATATATATATATATATATATATATATATATATATATATATATATATATATATATATATATTATATATATGTATATATATGTATATGTATGTATGTATGTATGTATGTATGTGCACCTATATATGCTTGCAGGGGTCAAATTATAGCTTCTGGCCCCGCCTCTTCGCCGTTCACTACTAGATTCACTCCTCCCTGCTCCAAGAGCCTTGTCGTACCTCTTCTTCAAGCTATGCATGTGTTGTGTTGCATCAAACAGGTGTTACAAGCGAGTGAAAGACTTTCCCTCAAAGGGGGAAAAATGGGATCAAAGATAGGATCAAAAATGACCTCAAAGGAATTTTAACACTGTTTAATATGCGGAAAAAAATGGAATCTGATTTAAGGGTGTGCAGATAATACTGTTCTGGGCGAAAATGAAGCCTGTTAAAAGTTACGCACTCTGGCAGTAGCTTGCTAGCGTCCAGTGTTACGGGGGCGGGGGGAGGGGGAATAAGCCAGCGTCCGTCACGTAACATTACGTTAGGTAAGAGAAACAAGAGAGGGTAGGGGGCATGGTAGGGGAAGGGGGAAGGGGAGGGGGTAAGGGGTGTGACCGAGTGTGTGAGGTGTGGCAGAGAGTTGATGTAACGCTATGAAGGTTGGGTATCGATCGTGGGAGGCAGAGTGCGTGGGTGTGGCTGCTACCCAGCCAGCCAGCCAGTCCCACTACCTGTACTCCTACCCACCCTACACCTGTCTCTCGTGCCCTTAACTCCAGTGTGGAGTTACTGAAGCTAAAACTTTGGGTAACTTCAAATTTAGGTTGGATAAATACACTAGTGAAAATTGGTGGATTTGAGTGGGACTTACACATGAGTGAGAGGGGTTGGATTTGAGTGGGACTTACACATGAGTGAGAAGGGTTGGATTTCAATGGGACTTGCACATGAGTGATGGGTTGTATTTGAGTGGGACTTGCACATGAGGGGATGGATTTGAGTGGGACTTGCACATGAATTGATAGGATTATAAAAGCTTATTCCCTGTGTAATACTGATAATGGGTTGTGCAAATATTTTTGTTCGGAGAGTCTGGGTTTGAGGATAACCTGCCTAGCGTGGGCCAGTAGGCTTGCTGCAGTGCTCCTCTATGTTCTGGTATCTGTTGGTAGCAAGTTCAGAAACCAGATAAGTTGATAAATAAAACAATTGATGAGAGTGTTAAAAGTTACGAACTCTAACAGTAGCTTGCCAGAGTCCAGGCTGAGGTACTGATTACCTCAAACTACTACTCATCTTCCACCATTCTCTTCATTGGACTGAAGAAGCCACTGGTTGGCGAAACGTTCCAGTATAAAGGTACCCAAATGTTGCACGAGTGTTTAATTTTTCAATAATCTTGGAGCAAAGACGCTAATAGTGTTCTCTTACTGTGGCCACGACGCCCTCCCCAAGAAAGACGATTTGACAGCTGACACATGCAGTGTCCGTGGTACTGGCAACGACGTTAGTACCACAACTGAGAGTAATGAAACACGAGAGAAAAACTAAACCAATGATCAAAGCAGAGGAAAGACAAGGGGAGATATGATTACTACATTATCAAAGCTTATTTCTTGGGTATCATTGAAGATTGGGTTGAACAAATATTCTGTTAGTGGGATAGAATGTGAAGGACCTGCCTAGTATGGGCCAACAGGCCCATACAGAATCTTAAAGGTACTTAAGGACCGTGTTTGAATTAAGAGGACCAGGATCAAGGGGGGGGGGACAGGTGGAAACTGAAGAAACAGATGAACTATAGGGATGTCAGGAACTATTTATTTAGCCACAGGATGGTTGAAAAGTGGAATGACTTGGACCAGACAGCAGTGGAGACAGACTCAATAAACAGTTTCAGGAGAAGATATGGCAAGACACAAGAGAACACAAGTAAGTGATGACGATCAAGGTGATCTAGAGCAAGCGGAGCCATGAACTGAGTCGACCCATAAACACAGATGCAACTAACGTGACATATTATGGCAACGTTTCGCTCTCCAGGATCTTTGTCAAGCCACAGATGAACTTCCCTTCCCCTCTAAGGCACTGGGCTTCCCTGACAGTCAACACTTTATACACTAAATTGCCTACACAGCCATAAAGCTCCAGTTGACCCAACAATAACATTGACACAAGCAAATAACACAAGTTCTATCCATGTGAAGACAAGCACCACTTGTCCCTCCCTGTCAACAAGACAAGCACTTGTCCCTCCCTGTCAACAAGACAAGCACTTGTCCCTCCCTGTCAACAAGACAAGCACTTGTCCCTCCCTGTCAACAAGACAAGCACTTGTCCCTCCCTGTCAACAAGACAAGCACCACTTGTCCCTCCTTGTCAACAAGACAAGCACCACTTGTCCCTCCCTGTCAACAAGACAAGCACTTGTCCCTCCCTGTCAACAAGACAAGCACTTGTCCCTCCCTGTCAACAAGACAAGCACTTGTCCTCCTGTCAACAAGACAAGCACTTGTCCTCCTGTCAACAAGACAAGCACTTGTCCCTCCCTGTCAACAAGACAAGCACTTGTCCCTCCCTGTCAACAAGACAAGCACTTGTCCCTCCCTGTCAACAAGACAAGCACTTGTCCCTCCCTGTCAACAAGACAAGCACTTGTCCCTCCCTGTCAACAAGACAAGCACTTGTCCCTCCCTGTCAACAAGACAAGCACTTGTCCCTCCCTGTCAACAAGACAAGCACTTGTCCCTCCCTGTCAACAAGACAAGGACTTGTCCCTCCCTGTCAACAAGACAAGGACTTGTCCCTCCCTGTGAATCTTACTCCTGTTCTTATAGTCTCTCCTGAACATCTTTGTCTTCCCCCCCCCAACCTCTCTAGTGTCACTCTCTCCTCGTTAAAACAGGAAAAAAAACCCATTTTATTGGTATCTTTCGTCTACAATTATCTCCTCCCTTCCCTCTCCCTTCTCCTCCTTCCTTCCTTCCAACACCTCTTCTTCCTTCCTCCATCCTTTATTCCTCATATCTCCCTTCTGGCTCCATTTCTTAAATTTCCACTTTACGCTCCCTTCTCACTCCCTAGATCCCTAAAACTCCCTTCATCCTCTCTTAACAGTCCCGACAGCATTGTGTGCTCCCCACAGACCCAACAGAACTGTGTGCTCCCCACAGACCCGACAGCACTGTGTGCTCCCCACAGACCCGACAGAACTGTGTGCTCCCCACAGACCCGACAGCACTGTGTGATACCCACAGACCTGACAGCACTGTGTGCTCCCCACAGACCCGACAGCACTGTGTGCTCCCCACAGACCCGACAGCACTGTGTGCTCCCCACAGACCTGACAGCACTGTGTGCTCCCCACAGACCTGACATCACTGTGTGATCCCCACAGACCTGACAGCACTGTGTGATACCCACAGACCCGACAGAACTGTGTGATCTCCAGAGACCCGACAGCACTGTGTGCTCCCCACAGACCCGACAGCACTGTGTGCTCCCCACAGACCTGACAGCACTGTGTGCTCCCCACAGACCGACAGCACTGTGTGCTCCCCACAGACCTGACAGCACTGTGTGCTCAACACAGACCTAACAGCACTGTGTGCTCCCCACAGACCCGACAGCACTGTGTGCTCAACACAGACCTAACAGCACTGTGTGCTCCCCACAGACCCGACAGCACTGTGTGCTCAACACAGACCTAACAGCACTGTGTGCTCCCCACAGACCCGACAGCACTGTGTGCTCAACACAGACCTAACAGCACTGTGTGCTCCCCACAGACCCGACAGCACTGTGTGCTCAACACAGACCTAACAGCACTGTGTGCTCCCCACAGACCTGACAGCACTGTGTGCTCCCTACAGACCCGACAGCACTGTGTGTTCCCCACAGACCTGACAGCACTGTGTGCTCCCCACAGACCCAACAGCACTGTGTGCTCCCCACAGACCTGACAGCACTGTGTGCTCCCCACAGACCGACAGCACTGTGTGCCCCACAGACCTGACAGCACTGTGTGCTCCACAGACCTGACAGCACTGTGTGCTCCACAGACCTGACAGCACTGTGTGCTCACACAGACCTGACGCACTGTGTGTCCCACAGACCTGACAGCACTGTGTGTCCCCACAGACCTGACAGCACTGTGTGCTCCACACAGACCTGACAGCACTGTGTGTCCACAGACCTGACAGCACTGTGTGCTCCACAGACCTGACAGCACTGTGTGCTCCCCACAGACCGACAGCACTGTGTGTCCCCACAGACCGACAGCACTGTGTGCTCCACAGACCGACAGCACTGTGTGTCCACAGACTGACAGCACTGTGTGCTCCCCACAGACCTGACAGCACTGTGTGCTCCCCACAGACCTGACAGCACTGTGTGATCCCCACAGACCTGACAGCACTGTGTGCTCCCCACAGACCTGACAGCACTGTGTGCTCCCCACAGACCTGACAGCACTGTGTGCTCACACAGACCTGACAGCACTGTGTGCTCCACACAGACCTGACAGCACTGTGTGCTCACACAGACCTGACAGCACTGTGTGTCCCCACAGACCGACAGACTGTGTGCTCCACAGACCTGACAGCACTGTGTGCTCCCACAGACCTGACAGCACTGTGTGTCCACAGACCTGACAGCACTGTGTGCTCCCACAGACCTGACAGCACTGTGTGCTCCACAGACCTGACAGCACTGTGTGATCCCCACAGACCGACAGCACTGTGTGCTCCACAGACCTGACAGCACTGTGTGATCCCACAGACCTGACAGCACTGTGCTCCACAGACCGACAGCACTGTGTGTCCCCACAGACCTGACGCATGTGTGTCCACACAGACCCGACAGCACTGTGTGCTCCCACAGACCGACAGCACTGTGTGATCCCACAGACCTGACAGCACTGTGCTCCACAGCCTGAGCACTTGTGCTCCCACAGACCTGACAGCACTGTGTGCTCCACAGACCTGACAGCACTGTGTGCTCCCACAGACCTGACAGCACTGTGTGTCCCCACAGACCTGACAGCACTGTGTGCTCCACAGACCTGACAGCACTGTGTGATCCCACAGACCTGACAGCACTGTGTGTCCACAGACCTGACAGCACTGTGTTCCACAGACCTGACGGCACTGTGTGTCCACAGACCTGACGCACTGTGCTCAACACAGACCTGACAGCACTGTGTGCTCCCCACAGACCTGACAGCACTGTGTGCTCCACAGACCTGACAGCACTGTGTGTCCACACACAGACCCTGACGAGCACTGTGTGATCCCCACAGACCTGACAGCACTGTGTGCTCAACACAGACCTGACAGCACTGTGTGCTCCACACAGACCTGACAGCACTGTGTGCTCAACACAGACCTGACAGCACTGTGTGCTCCCACAGACCTGACAGCACTGTGTGCTCACACAGACCTGACAGCACTGTGTGCTCCCCACAGACCTGACAGCACTGTGTGCTCCCCACAGACCTGACAGCACTGTGTGCTCCCCACAGACCTGACAGCACTGTGTGCTCCCCACAGACCTGACAGCACTGTGTGCTCACACAGACCTGACAGCACTGTGTGCTCAACACAGACCTGACAGCACTGTGTGCTCCCCACAGACCTGACAGCACTGTGTGCTCAACACAGACCTGACAGCACTGTGTGCTCCCCACAGACCTGACAGCACTGTGTGCTCAACACAGACCTGACAGCACTGTGTGCTCAACACAGACCTGACAGCACTGTGTGCTCCCCACAGACCTGACAGCACTGTGTGATCCCCACAGACCTGACAGCACTGTGTGCTCAACACAGACCTGACAGCACTGTGTGCTCCCCACAGACCTGACAGAGACCTTCCACTGGTTACTATTATAACAGTAAAGAAATAAACATGTCTCTAACGACAACAGGAGACTGTTTCTACTAACAGCAACAGATAACGGGTATTCAACGGCCCCCCTTACTCCCCCCTCCTCCTCCTCCCGTGATAATAACCAAGACGTCGTCCTCAATATTTGATCTGGACCTTAAGGGATACGGCCAACCCCTCCCCCTTTAACCCCTCCCCCTTTAACCCCTCCCTCTTTCATTATCCAGGTGTGCTTCCTACCCCAGTTGTTGTCATAGCTGCTCTCACACTTGTTATCTACTCTTCCTTAAGGTGATTATCTCTCTCTCTCTGTCTATCTCTCTCAACCTTGTCTGTCTCACACAACACACCCACCACAACACACCCACCACAACACACCCACCACAACACACCCAACACAACACACCCAACACAACACACCCACCACAACACACCCACCACAACACACCCACCACAACACACCCAACACAACACACCCAACACAACACACCCAACACAACACACCCAACACAACACACGCAACACAACACACGCAACACAACACACGCAACACAACACACGCAACACAACACACGCAACACAACACACGCAACAAACCACACGCAACACAACACACCCAACATAAAACATCCAACATAACACACCCAACACAACACACCCAACATAACACACCCAACATAACACACCCAACACAACACACCCAACATAACACACCCAACACACCCAACATAACACACCCAACACAACACACCCAACATAACACACCCAACACACCCAACACAACACACCCAACACAACACACCCAACACAACCAACACAACACACGCAACATAACACACCAACATAACACACCCAACATAACACACCCAACATAACACACCCAACATAACACACCCAACATAACACACGACACATAACACACGCAACATAACACACGCAACATAACACACGCAACATAACACACGCAACATAACACACCCAACATAACACACGCAACATAACACACCCAACATAACACACCCAACATAACACACCCAACATAACACACCCAACATAACACACCCAACATAACACACCCAACATAACACACCCAACATAACACACCCAACATAACACACGAACATAACACACGCAACATAACACACGCAACATAACACACCCAACATAACACAGCAACATAACACACTCAACATAACACACGCAACATAACACACCCAACATAACACACCAACATAACACACCCAACATAACACACCCAACATAACACACCCAACATAACACACCCAACATAACACACCCAACATAACACACCCAACATAACACACGACACATAACACACGCAACATAACACACGCAACATAACACACGCAACATAACACACGCAACATAACACACTCAACATAACACACGCAACATAACACACCCAACATAACACACCCAACATAACACACCAACATAACACACCCAACATAACACACGCAACATAACACACCCAACATAACACACCCAACATAACACACCCAACATAACACACCCAACATAACACACGCAACATAACACACCCAACATAACACACCCAACATAACACACCCAACATAACACACCCAACATAACACACCCAACATAACACACCCAACATAACACACTCAACATAACACACCCAACATAACACACTCAACATAACACACCCAACATAACACACCCAACATAACACACCAACATAACACACCCAACATAACACACCCAACATAACACACAACATAACACACCCAACATAACACACGCAACATAACACACGCAACATAACACACGCAACATAACACACTCAACATAACACACCAACATAACACACCCAACATAACACACCCAACATAACACACCCAACATAACACACCAACATAACACACCAACATAACACACCCAACATAACACACCCAACATAACACACCCAACATAAACACACCAACATAACACACGCAACATAACACACCAACATAACACACCCAACATAACACACCCAACATAACACACCCAACATAACACACGCAACATAACACACCCAACATAACACACCAACATAACACACCCAACATAACACACCCAACATAACACACGCAACATAACACACCCAACATAACACACGCAACATAACACACGCAACATAACACACGCAACATAACACACCCAACATAACACACCCAACATAACACACCCAACATAACACACCCAACATAACACACGCAACATAACACACCAACATAACACACGCAACATAACACAGCAAAATAACACACGCAACATAACACACCAACATAACACACCAACACAACACACTCAACATAACACACCCAACATAACACACGCAACATAACACACCCAACATAACACACCAACATAACACACCCAACATAACACACCCAACATAACACACTCAACATAACACACGCAACATAACACACCCAACATAACACACCCAACATAACACACCCAACATAACACACCCAACATAACACACGACACATAACACACGCAACATAACACACGCAACATAACACACCCAACATAACACACCAACATAACACACCCAACATAACACACCCAACATAACACACCCAACATAACACACCCAACATAACACACCCAACATACACACGCAACATAACACACCCAACATACACACCCAACATACACCAACATAACACACCCAACATAACACACCCAACATAACACACCGCAACATAACACACCCAACATAACACACCCAACATAAACAGCAACATACACACCAACATAACACACCCAACATAACACACCCAACATAACACCAACATAACACACGCAACATAACACACCCAACATAACACAGCAACAACACACGCAACATAACAACGCAACATAACACACTTCATAACACCTAAATAACACGACAATATCACACCCAACTCTGTTCAATGACCACGCCTCTGTTCAACATACCAGCCTCCTCGCAAGTGACCACCTGCAATGCTAGCCTCCAAGTGGCCAGCCTCTTGTTCAATGCCAGCCACTGAATTCAAGGGCACAGCCTCTGCAATAGGCTAGCCCATTAACCACCACTGTTCAAGTGGCCACCTCATGTTCAAGTGGCCAGCCTCCTGCAAGCTGCACACTCTGCAATGCACAGCCTCTGTTCAATGGCAGCACCGCAAGTGGCAACACTCTGTTCAATAACACACGCCTCCTGTTCAAGCTGGCCACGCACATCCGTCAAGGCTAACCCTGCAAATGAACCACACTCTTCACAGTGGCCAGCCTCGCAAGTAGCACACCCGTCAACTGCACAGCCACATGTTCAAGGCCAAGCTCTGTTCCAAGTGGCACAGCCTCTTTCAATGCCAGCCTCTGTTCAATGCCAGCCATCTTGTTCACATGCCACCCTGTCAACATGCACCTCGTTCAAGTGCCAGCCTCTTGTTCAAGTGGCCAGCCTCTGCAATACACACCTCTTGTTCAATGGCACCTCTGTTCAAGTGAGCCACCTCTTGTTCAAGTGGCTAACCTCTTGTTCAAGTGGCCAGCCATCTTGTTCAAGTGGCCAGCCTCTTGTTCAAGTGGCTAGCCTCTTGTTCAAGTGGCCAGCCTCTTGTTCAAGTGGCCAGCCTCTGTTCAAGTGGCCAGCCTCTTGTTCAAGTGGCCAGCCTCTTGTTCAAGTGGCAACCTCTTGTTCAAGTGGCAGCCTCTTGTTCAAGTGGCCAGCCTCTTGTTCAAGTGGCCAGCCTCTTGTTCAATGGCCAGCCTCTGTTCAAGTGGCCAGCCTCTTGTTCAAGTGGCCAGCCTCTTGTTCAAGTGGCCAGCCTCTTGTTCAAGTGGCCAGCCTCTTGTTCAAGTGGCCAGCCTCTTGTTCAAGTGGCCAGCCTCTTGTTCAAGTGGCCACTCTCTGTTCAAGTGGCCAGCCTCTTGTTCAAGTGGCCAGCCTCTTGTTCAAGTGGCCAGCCTCTTGTTCAAGTGGCCAGCCTCTTGTTCAAGTGGCCAGCCTCTTGTTCAAGTGGCCAGCCTCTTGTTCAAGTGGCCAGCCTCTTGTTCAAGTGGCCAGCCTCTTGTTCAAGTGGCCAGCCTCTTTTTCAAGTGGCCAGCCTCTTGTTCAAGTGGCAGCCTCTTGTTCAAGTGGCCAGCCTCTGTTCAAGTGGCCAGCCTCTTGTTCAAGTGGCCAGCCTCTTGTTCAAGTGGCCAGCCTCTGTTCAAGTGGCCAGCCTCTGTTCAAGTGGCCAGCCTCTTGTTCAAGTGGCCAGCCTCTTGTTCAAGTGGCCAGCCTCTTGTTCAAGTGGCCAGCCTCTTGTTCAAGTGGCCAGCCTCTTGTTCAAGTGGCCAGCCTCTTGTTCAAGTGGCCAGCCTCTTGTTCAAGTGGCCAGCCTCTTGTTCAAGTGGCCAGCCTCATTTTATGTTCAAGTGGCAGCCTCTGTTCAACCTGTTCTGTAGCCTCGTCAGGGCGCCTCTGTTCAGAGTGTCTGCCAGCCTCTTGTTCACACTGTTCAATAACCTGTTTTGTCAGTGTGTTTGTTCAAATGTTTTTTTTAATGTGCCACTGCCATGTTTGTCTTATTGTTGTTAAAAATTAATGTAGTTTTGTCCTAAGTGGAATATTTTCAGCTCCTTGGATCAAGAGCACTTTACTAGCATCAAATTACTCCCGCGATAACGATAGATGGCAGAACTATAGACAAAACAATAGACGACACAACTTCCTGGAGTTGACCTAAGTGTCCGCTTTAAGGAATATCAATTACCTATATCTAAGATATATTCTTAGAATATATCTTATATATATCTTAGAATATATGCTAAGATATATTCTATATATATATATATATATATATATATATATATATTGATTGATTGATTGATTGATTGATTGAAAAGTTTGGGTTTACGTTGGCTGTGTTGGTTGGTGTGTTGGGGATGTGGTTAATGTTGCAGACTCAACCACTATGCAACACAGCAAAGTTTAACGATGGTCAGCTTGCAATGGTTGCAGAAGGAAGAGTTAAGCCTAGTGTTGCAAGACTCAGAGAGGAATTGTGTTGCAGGGAGAGGTGGTGGTGTGAAGAATGGACAGAGAAGGCACGGTTTGAGACACTTTAAATGAAGATTGGAGGAAGGGGAACAGAGGGAGGAACTGGAGACAGAGGGGAAGAAGATAAAAGCTTTGGGAGGGTAAAAACTAAGCTGGCTGAATGGAACACGTAGGAGAGGTTCATCAAATAACTACAATAATAATTACAAAACGCGCAAGAAGGTAATTACAGAGTAGGTAGTGAAAACAAGGAGAATGAGAGAACACAAAACTAGACGCCCAATGACTTAGGCCTACTGGCCCATGCTAGGCAGGATCAACTCTCACCTACACATGAACTTGTCTAAGCTAGTTTTAAAGCTACACAAGGTTTTAGCTTCAATAACGGCACTCGGAGGTGGTGCCACTCATGCACACCTCTATCGCCAAGCCAGTGCTTTCCTATATCCTTCCTAAATATAAAATTTTCCAACTTCAAACTATTCCTGCCAGTCCTGTCATGGTTACAGATTTTTAGCACGTTATTTATAACCCCTTTATATATTCCTGTCTTCCATTAAACACCTCAATCATATCCCCCAAAATTCTACAACTTTCTAGAGAGTGCAGTTTTAGCCCCCTCAGTCTATCCTCGTAGGACAGACAGCGCCCTCAGTCTATCCTCGTAGGACAGACAGCGCCCTCAGTCTATCCTCGTAGGACAGACAGCGCCCTCAGTCTATCCTCGTAGGACAGACAGCGCCCTCAGTCTATCCTCGTAGGACAGACAGCGCCCTCAGTCTATCCTCGTAGGACAGACAGCGCCCTCAGTCTATCCTCGTAGGACAGACAGCGCCCTCAGTCTATCCTCGTAGGACAGACAGCGCCCTCAGCCTATCCTCGTAGGACAGACAGCGCCCTCAGCCTATCCTCGTAGGACAGAGCCCTCAGCCTATCCTCGTAGGACAGACAGCGCCCTCAGCCTATCCTCGTAGGACAGACAGCGCCCTCAGCCTATCCTCGTAGGACAGACAGCGCCCTCAGCCTATCCTCGTAGGACAGACAGCGCCTCAGCCTATCCTCGTAGGACAGACAGCGCCCTCAGCCTATCCTCGTAGGACAGACAGCGCCCTCAGCCTATCCTCGTAGGACAGACAGCGCCCTCAGCTATCCTCGTAGGACAGACAGCGCCCTCAGTCATCCTCGTAGGACAGACAGCGCCCTCAGCCTATCCTCGTAGGACAGACAGCGCCTCAGCCTATCCTCGTAGGACAGACAGCGCCCTCAGCCTATCCTCGTAGGACAGACAGCGCCCTCAGCCTATCCTCGTAGGACAGACAGCGCCCTCAGACTATCCTCGTAGGACAGACAGCGCCCTCAGCCTATCCTCGTAGGACAGACAGCGCCCTCGCCTATCCTCGTAGGACAGACAGCGCCCTCAGCCTATCCTCGTAGGACAGACAGCGCCCTCAGCCTATCCTCGTAGGACAGACAGCGCCCTCAGCCTATCCTCGTAGGACAGACAGCGCCCTCAGCCTATCCTCGTAGGACAGACAGCGCCCTCAGCCTATCCTCGTAGGACAGACAGCGCCCTCAGCCTATCCTCGTAGGACAGACAGCGCCCTCAGTCTATCCTCGTAGGACAGACAGCGCCCTCAGCCTATCCTCGTAGGACAGACAGCGCCCTCAGCCTATCCTCGTAGGACAGACAGCGCCCTCAGCCTATCCTCGTAGGACAGACAGCGCCCTCAGTCTATCCTCGTAGGACAGACAGCGCCCTCAGTCTATCCTCGTAGGACAGACAGCGCCCTCAGTCTATCCTCGTAGGACAGACAGCGCCCTCAGCTATCCTCGTAGGACAGACAGCGCCCTCAGTCTATCCTCGTAGGACAGACAGCGCCCTCAGTCTATCCTCGTAGGACAGACAGCGCCCTCAGCTCTATCCTCGTAGGACAGACAGCGCCCTCAGCCTATCCTCGTAGGACAGACAGCGCCCTCAGTCTATCCTCGTAGGACAGACAGCGCCCTCAGTCTATCCTCGTAGGACAGACAGCGCCCTCAGCTCTATCCTCGTAGGACAGACAGCGCCCTCAGTCTATCCTCGTAGGACAGACAGCGCCCTCAGTCTATCCTCGTAGGACAGACAGCGCCCTCAGCTATCCTCGTAGGACAGACAGCGCCTCAGCCTATCCTCGTAGGACAGACAGCGCCCTCAGCCTATCCTCGTAGGACAGACAGAGCCCTCAGCCTATCCTCGTAGGACAGACAGAGCCCTCAGCCTATCCTCGTAGGACAGACAGCCCCTCAGCCTATCCTCGTAGGACAGAAAGCCCTCAGCCTATCCTCGT
>WNWK01015565.1:0-12500 GCA_009830355.1 Cherax destructor
TTTCACAAATTATCACCATAGAAATACTATCACCCGCTCTCTGTTTTCATGGATCCACACCAACAACAACTTCTCAACCTCATCCACTGTTTTCGATCTTTGTTTCGTTAACAAATTAACCCCTTTTGCAACATTAGCTTTCTTGATCTCATTTCTCTGTGCCAGGATAGTGCCGATAGTAGATGGAGTTTTCTTGTACATCCTGGCAAGATCACTCAGACGTACACCACTCTCATATTTTTCTATGATTTCCTTCTTCAGTTCGATGGTGTTCCTCACTCTCTTTACCACAGGGGTGCCACTAGGAAGCTTCTTTGGACCCATGGTGACTTATTTCACAGTGGCAATAACTAAAACCACCAAAAAAGACACCAAATATATTGTGAATCTTTGAAAGAGCGCACTGGGTAATGTTCTCTCAATGGTAAACAACGCTTCACTGGCGTCCTGCGCTTGCGCGGAGAAGGCAGACGAGTCTAATACCTTTCGGTAACCGAGGAATTTTTCGCTAACCGATTACGAAAAAAGCTTACGTTTTCCGAAACTTTCGTTAACAGGACCTTTCGTTAACCGAGGGTCCACTGTAAGCAGATAGAGTAGACAGACATGTTTATGAGTAACAGTGAAAACAAATAAAGCCAAGGTTTCCTGGAGCAGTGCCTGATCATCAAGTGTCACCACTGCTGCACTGTCAGCAGTAGAGTGACACTCATCTTACACAGTGCTTCAAGGAGTTTCATATAAACTCCAGCATGTCTAAATCATTGCTGGAACCTATAAATACGTTGCATATATTTGTAGACAATAGTATGTGACCAAGACAGGTGAAAATGTTCACCTGTCAGTGTGTTTGTGACTATCTGGCTATGAAATCACAAGAACTACTATAAATTGTAATTATCAGAACAAAATTTTTTTTTTTTTATTAACACATCAGCCATTTCCCACCAAGGCAGGGTGGCCTGAAAAAGAAAAACTTTCATCATCATTCACTACATCACTATATTGCCAGAGGCGTGCTTACACTACAGTTATAAAACTGCAACATTAACACCCCTCCTTCAGAGTGCCGGCACTGTACAGTGGTCCCTCGGTTTTCAGTCATCTCCAAACTCGAACATTTATGTAAGTGTATTTTCGTAAGTGCTTTTGTAAGTGTATTTTTGGGGGTCTGAAATAGACTAACCTATGTGACATTATTTCTTAAGGAAGTAAATTCGTTCGGTAATGGAACTTGAGCAGCATTCTGGAAAGAATTTTCGGCGAAAACCGAGGGTCCACTGTACTTCCCATCTCCAGGAATCAAGTCCGGCCTGCTGGTTTCCCTGAACCCCTTCATAAATGTTACCTTGCTCACACTCCAACAGCACGTCAAGTCCTAAATAAACATTTATTTCCATTCGCTCCTATCAAATATGCTCAAGCATGCTAGCTGGAAGTCCAAGCCCCTCGCACACAAAACCTCCTTTACCTCCTCCCTCCAGCCTTTCCTAGGCTGACTCCTACCCCACCTTCCCTCCACTACAGATTTATACACTCTCCAAGTCATTCTATTTTGTTCCATCTTCTCTACATGTCCTAACCACCTCAACAACCCCTCCTCAGCCCTCTGGATAATAGTTTTGGTAATCCCACACCTCCTAATCTCCAAACTACAGATTCTCTGCATTATATTCACATCACACATATCACACATTGCCTTCAGATATGACATCTCCACTGCCTCCAGCCTTCTCCTTGTTGCAACATTCACAACCCATGCCTCACACCCATACAAGGGCATTGGCATAACTGTACTCTCTTACAGTCCCCTCTTTGATTCCATTTCTAATGTTTTTTGTCTCTACAGACTCCTCAGTGCACCACTCACCTTTTACCTCTCATCAGTTCTATGATTCACCTCATCTTTCAATAAAAAGTGATCATTTAATGCCAGGAGCAATGGGCTAGTAACCCCTTCTCCTGTATACATTACTAAAAAAGAGAAGACAAACTTTATAAAACTGGGATGCTTAAATGTGCGTGGATGTAGTGCGGATGATAAGAAAGAGATGATTGGTGATGTTATGAATGATAAGAAGTTGGATGTCCTGGCCTTAAGCAAAACAAAGCTGAAGGGAGTAGGTGAGTTTCAGTGGGGAGAAATAAATGGGATTAAGTCAGGAGTATCTGAGAGAGTTAGAGCTAAGGAAGGGGTAGCAATAATGTTGAAGGATCAGTTATGGAAGGAGAAGAGGGAATATAAATGTATAAATTCAAGGATTATGTGGATTAAAATAAGGGTCGGATGCGAAAAGTGGGTCATAATAAGCGTGTATGCACCTGGAGACGAAAGGAGTGTGGTGGAGAGAGAGAGATTTTGGGAGATGTTAAGCAAATGAATAGGAACTTTTGAACCAAGTGAGAGAGTAATTGTGGTAGGGGACCTAAATGCTAAATTTGGAGAAACATTTAGAGAGGGCATGGTAGGTAAGTTTGGGGTGCCAGGTGTAAATGATAATGGGAGCCAGTGATTGAACTTTGTATAGAAAGGGGTTTAGTTATAGGTAATACAGTGGTACCCCGACTTACGATATTAATCCGTCAGAGAGGGCATATTTTAAGGCGAAACAATCGTTAAACGAATCAATTTTCCCCATAAGAAATAATGGAAATAAATTTAATCCGTCCAAGACTTCCAAAAGTAGTTAAATAAAATATTTTTTAGAACTTTTTGACATTAAATAATACAAAATTTAATAAAGAATACCTAAATACACATGCAAATATTGAACAATAACATGTCACTTACATTTATTGAAGAGTTGTTGATGTGTGGAGGACGGGAGGAGGGGAGAGGATGGAGTAGTATGCTAGTGTTTGGAAGGGGAATCCCCTTCCATTAACACTGCAGGTACCAAGTTCTTTCTGGGGTTACTGGCCTTTTCTTTGAATGCTACACTCCCTGCATGAATGCTACACTCCCTGCATGAATGCTACACTCCCTGCATGAATGCTACACTCCCTGCATGAATGCTACACTCCTGCATGCCTACTACACTCCCTGCATCTTTGCTACACTCCCTGCATGAATGCTACACTCCCTGCATGCCTACTACACTCCCTGCATCCTTGTTACACTCCCTGCATCCTTGCTACACTCCCTGCATCCTTGCTACACTCCCTGCATCCCTGCTACACTCCCTGCATCCCTGCTACACTCTCTGCATCTTTGCTACACTCCCTGCATCCCTGCTACACTCCCTGCATGCCTGCTACACTCCCTGCATAAATGCTACACTCCCTGCATAAATGCTTCACTCCCTGCACATTCTTTACCACAGGCTTAGCACTAGGATCTTTCCTTGGACCCATGGTAGCTTATTTAGCAGTTGCAAGCACTAAAAACAGTGGAATAATGACAATATACTGGTATGAATGCGTGGGTGTGGGTGGTTGGTCGCTCTCGCTTGTAAACAATAGCACTGACGCTCCCTGGAGTGCGCGCTCAGCTGGGCGCCAAGCGGACACGTCCGGTACGAATGTCGGTAGACGAAGCAAACATCGTAAGTCACAATCAAATTTCTTACGTTATAAATATCGGTTATCGAAAATAACGTAAGATGATAACATCGTAAGTCGGGGTACCACTGTACATATTTTAAGAAAAAGAGGATAAATAAGTATACAAGATATGATGTAGGGCGTAATGACAGTATAGTTTGTTGGACTACGTATTGGTAGATAAAAGACTGTTGAGTAGACTTCAGGATGTACATGTTTATAGAGGGGCCACAGATATATCAGATCACTTTTATGTTGTAGCTACAGTGAGAGTAAAAGGTAGATGGGATACAAGGAAAATACAGTGGTACCTCAGGTTATGAGCTTAATTCATTCCAGAAGGCTGTGAGTGCTGACACCGAACGAATTTGTTCCCATAAGGAATAATGTAAATTAGATTAATCCGTTTCAGACCCCCAAAAATACACTTACAAAAGCACATACAAAAATACACTTATATAAATGTTCGAGTTGGCAGCTGTTCGTATGCCAAGGTACAACTGTAGAAACAATAAGTATGAGAGAGGTGAAGGTTTATAAACTAAAAGAGGAGGCAGTTAGGGTAAGATATAAACAACTATTGGAGGATAGATGGGCTAGTGAGAGTGTAGGCAATGGGGTTGAAGATGTATGGGGTAAGTTTAAGAATGTAGTGTTAGAGTGTTCAGCAGAAGTTTGTGGTTATAGGAAAGTGGGTGCTGGAGGGAAGAAGAGCGATTGGTGGAATGATGATGTAAAGAGAGTAGAAAGAAAAAGTTAGCATATGAGAGGTTTTTACAAAGTAGAAGTGATGCAAGGAGGGAGGAGTATATGGAGAGAAAAAGAGAGGTTAAGAGAGTGGTGAAGCTATGTAAAAAGAGCAAATGAGAGGGTAGGTGAGATGTTATCAACAAATTTTGTTGAAATTAAGAAAAAGTTTTGGAGTGAGATTAATAAGTTGAGAAAGCCTAGGAAAAGAATGGATTTGTTTGTTAAAAAATAGGAGATGAGAGTTATTAACGCTCTGGGGGTCGACATGCCCTCTCCCAAACTCGTTCTCAGGGTCGAAAAAAATTTTGGGAAAAAAAATATTATTTTTTCTTATGAAATGATAGAGAATCTTTTTCCAATCATAACAACACCAAAAGTATGAAATTTTATGGAAAACTTACGGAATTATGCTTTCGCGAAGTTATCAGTCTCGACGATATTTACGTATCGGCGATTTCGCCCACTTTGAGCCCTATTTTTGGAAAATTCGAATGTTCTAGTCCACTAAAATCATAGCTATTTCGCTAGAACTCCATTTCTTCTATCGATTGAGCACAAGAAACCGCCCATTTACCAATTTCAACTACCCAAAAAAGTGGTCAGAAAATGGCAATTTGGCCAATTTCACACAAATTTCAAACGATGCCAATTTCAAAATGGGGTTTAGAATAAACAAGGCAGACACTCTTGGCACTAAAATAACATCTCTGTTCATTAGTCACGTTTCCAGGCCCCTCTTACATTACTTTTGCTTTCCATTTTGAATTTTTATTCTCACAAAAAATAGAAGATTTACTGTTATGTATACAACTGTATCATTGTAAAAATGGTATAAATAATATCAGCACACTTGTGCAAGAATATTAGACTAGCCAGTTGATGTGTATTGGACGCATGGTGTGATTTATTTACTCTTGAACATCGGCAAAAATCGAACATTTTTGCTATATTGAGCTCAATTTCAAGGTACTTGTCATTGTCAAACCAATCAAAATCATCTCTATTTCTGTAATATATCTTCCGTTCTATCAAATGAGACCAAGAAAACGAGAATACATCAATAAATACCATACGAAAATAGACTGCAAAGTCGCTGTTTTAAACAAAAAAAAACGGTCGAGTTTTTTTTCTCATTATGTAGTGTGTGCTGCAGGATTTTTTATACTGCGCACACTGACCACACAGACCCATTCTTTCATATGTAGGCCTACCAGCCGTTTCTCGCTTAATCTGAGGCCGCTAGAATTTACTCGTACTAGTACGGCACCGACCCTGGCTCGTAAAACGTACTAGTACTAGTACGGGAAGTTCGTGGGGCAGTGACTAGAATGAAAGGGGTAAAGCAGCTGGGATTGATGGAATAAAGATAGAAATGTTAAAAGCAGGTGGGAATATTGTTTAACCCATTAACTGTCCAAACGTATATATGTATACGTTTCCACCGTAGCGCTCCGAACGTATATATACGTTTTTTTACATGCTTTCTTATGGGGAAAATCAAGGTTAGAGCGCTAGTGGTAAAAACGTATATATACGTTTGGACAGTTAATGGGTTAAGAGTGGTTAGTGTTTTTATTTAACCCTTTGGGGGTCGACAGGCCTTCTCAGGAAAGTGTTCCTGGGGTCGAAAATTTTTTGGAAAAAAAAAAATTAATTTTTTCTTATGAAATGATAGAGAATCTTTTTCCGATCATAACGCCACCAAAATTATGAAATTTGATCGAAAAATAACGGAATTATGCTTTCGCGAAGTTAGCGGTAGCCATGACACTTACGCATCGGCGATTTTGCCCACTTTGAACTCTATTGCAAAGTCGGTTTTAATCGAAAAAAACGGTCAGAGTTTTTTTTCTCTCATTATGCAGTGTGTACTGCAGGATTTTTTTATACTGCGCACACTGATCACACAGACCCATTCTTTCATATGTATGCCTACCAGACGTTTTCTGCTTAAATTGAGGCCGCTAGAATTTGGGCGTACTAGTACGGCACCAACCCCTGCTCGTAAAACATACTAGTACGGCACCGACCCCCAAAGGGTTAATAAATGTATGGAAGAGGGTAAGGTACCTAGGGATTGGCAGAGAGCATGCATAGATTCTTTGTATAAAGGCAAAGGGGACAAAAGAGAGTGTAAAAATTATAGGGGAATAAGTCTATTGAGTCTCCATGGTGAAGTGGAACAGAATTCTTCCTCCGTAAACCATGCATGTCGTAAGAGGCAACTAAAATGCCGTGAGCAAGGGGCTGGTAACCCCTTCTAATGTATACATTACTAAAGTTTAAAATAGAAACTTTTGTTTTTCTTTTTGGGTCACCCTGTCTTGGTGGGATACAGCTGATTTGTTGAAAGAAAGAAAAAGAAGTCTATTGAGTATACCTGGTAAAGCGTATGGTAGAGTTATTATTGAAAGAATTAAGAGTAAGACGGAGAGCAGGATAGCAGATGAACAAGGTGGCTGTTGGAATGTGTGCAAGGTAACATTTATGAAGGGATTCAGGGAAACCAGCAGGCCAGACTTGAGTCCTGAGATGGGAAGAACAGTACATGCCCTCTGAAGGAGGGGTGTTAATGTTGCAGTTTTATAACTGTAGTGTAAGCGCACCTCTGGCAAGACAGTAATGTGGTGAATGATGATGATGATGCCTTGGTGGGAAACAGCCGATGTGTTAATAAAAAAAATTATTATATTGAAGTGTAAGCAATAACCCCTGTCAGTCAAACAGCCCCTAAGGAATGGGAGGAGGTGGAGGATAATCAGGTTTGATCCTAAGAAAGATGAGGTAGCTCTAATTCTTTATATCAAGAATCCTTCCCAAGCATCAAGGTACTCCCATGAAGATATACTTTGTCAAAAAGCAAAAAGAAAAGAAGTGTATAGCAGATGCATACTCAAAGAATGCATGGTATTTTTAACACCAGATCCACTAAACATATCATGAGTTTCCCCACACAATATTTTATGAAACTGGTATTTAAACAATAAAATGCACACATGAAACTGGGTATTCTTTGACTGTGTAAAATGATGAAAAAATGCATTGCGAAAATACACATCAGTATTAAAATTAATACTGATATCTGTTAAACTTCTCCATGGGAAAGTGGAACAGAATTCTTCCTCCGTAAGCCATGCGTGTCATAAGAGGCAACTAAAATGTCAGGAGCAAGGGGCTAGTAACCCCTTCTCCTGTATACATTACTAAAATTAAAAAGAGAAACTTTTGTTTTTCTTTTTGGGTCACCCTGCCTTGGTGGGATACGGCCGGTTTGTTGAAAGAAGATGACGATCTGTTAAACTTAATATGGATAATAGAGAGGTCATTAAATATGCTATATCATTCAGTAAGTCATCACAAACTATAGTACAATACACTAGCTTTGGTTATCCTGCACATGCAGTATGTAGTTACAAACTAGTGTACTTGCAAAACATGTTACCTTTCTTATAATTGTGTTTACTGATGTGGAAGGCATAAAGTAAGTCATAATAGTTGTTGATGAGAATATCTGCAGACCGGGCCCTGTTCTCTAAGATGGTGATCACATCAGACTCCAGACTGCCATACTGATAACCCACTAATGTTGTCAGGCACCTGCAAATACCATATATGCACATTTAATAACTTAATGACACTGCACAGTATTTATCGCTAACTTGTTTTTATTTACGTATTTGCCATCTCCTACCACAGTAGGGCGACCATAAAAAAAAAAAGAGGTAACATGTTCACCATCATTCATTCAGTAGCTGTCATGTGAGAAGTGTACTGATATCACAATTCAAATGACCCCTCCAAATTACATCTCCACCTCTCCTTCTGAGTGAAGGCATTATACTCCCCACCTCCAGGACTTCAGTCTGACTAACCAGTTTACCCTGAATCTCTCTATAAATGTTACCTTGTTTACATTCTAACAGCACCTCAAGCCATAAAAACTATAACAACAACAGCATCAGTCATTCAGGTTCATACTTTTCAACCTCAACATAAGATACAGTGGTACCTCGAGTTACGAGCTTAATTCATTCCAGACGGCTATTCAAGTGCCGATACCGAAGAATTTTTTCCCATAATAAATAATGAAAAATAGATTAATCCATTTCAGACCCGCAAAAATACACTTACAAAAGCACCTACAAAAATACACTTACATAATTGTTCGAGTTGGGAGCTGCTCGTAAGTAGAGGTACCACTGTACTTTATTTCAGCATGATACAATGTGTACATGCAGAAAGCCCCTTAATATGCAAAGCATTTTGGGCAAACTTAAGACTAACTTAAGATTAATAAGACAATGACAAATTGAGTTGCTTTACTTACAATCTGAATATCCTATTAGTACATGCTATATGACTTTTATCAAGTTCAATTGTTCAAAGAATTACAGGTTTGATTATGATTATAGATAATGAGGATTCTAGCATATGTATTAACATAATGTGGACACAATCAATCTTTTAATGGTTGTGAGGATTACAGATATCAAGAATAAGATTATATTGTTTACTATGTTTGTGACAATGAGAATATGGATATACATACAGTGGACCCCCGAGTTTCGGCCATAATTCATTCCAGAAGGCTGTTCAAGTGCCATTACCGAAAGAATTTGTTCCCATAAGGAATAATGTAAAGTAGGTTAGTCCGTTTCAGACCCCCAAAAATACACTTACAAAAGCACTTACAATATTACACTTACATAATTGTTCGAGTTTTGAGGTGGTCGAAACTCGGGGGTCCACTGTATCAGAAAAGAGCTTCAGGTTGGGATTAATAATTCTCTGCATCTGGGAATTAAATTCCTGCAACAGTTCCTCTGTGGATGATTTATCATCATCATCATCTAGGCTTACATCAACATCACTTGGCTGCATATCTTCAAATCAGTTACCTCATACTCATACATACCCTCACCCTTCCCGACCCCCCCCCCCACACACACACACTGCTAGAAGAATGAGCTTGCCAATGAGTATAGTGTGTTCTCCTGTCTGCCTGCTGGGGCACTCCTTAATAGAAATGCACACCACCAGTGGAAATAAATTCCACTTCAGCACAAAATAATGGTAATGACAGGCTACTATTGTAAGTGAAAAAAGTAAATTTAAATCACAATAGTATTGGAAACCTGAGCTATGATCGCATGACTTACGAGAGTTTACTGTACTGCAGGGTAAAGCAGACCAAAGATGCATTACAGAATACTTGAGCACTCCAATACAACCCTTAACTACTGGCAACTCTTCTTCCACACCAACAGAAGAACCACATCTTTCAATTCGGCCCAGTAGGACCACATCAACCATCTCTACACATTTCCGTATCAACAAGCAAAGATAACTAGAATGTAAGGCAAGGTAAATCGTAGTAATTCTTACCTAGAAGAATATTTAAAAAGTGGTTTTGCAAATTTGGAGGTGTGTGTGGACTGTAACCTTTTTCTCATGTCCTTCACTTCACATAGCACAAATTTTCATAAGGTGCCAGTTTTCAGTCACCTATCCTGCACATTACAAGAGAGTATCATACAGTAGACCATCAGAAAACAAGCAGTCTGTTAACATGTTTACTGTTAACACATTTTGCATAACTGCAGCATATTTTCGGTGTACACGCTATAAAAATTGGTTTACACATGGGGGGGGAGTGGCACGCACCGTGGTCTTTCCCCTCAGCCTCACAATAAGTCTCAGGGTGATTCCATTGTCTTACGAGCTTGTGGGTAGGAGTGTGTGAACTAGTGAGTGAGGACAAGGTACTGAGTGTAGAAAGGTGAGTGAAGGCGTGAAAGTGGTTCACAGGTGCATGCTGTCACTGTTGTTGTGTGTTCCCTTCACCTGTTGCATATCCCATGTAGCACTGTAGTGTATGGTCAGATGGACAAATGGTGGGGATGGGATGAGGCAAGTGGGCACTGGTGTGCATGTGAGGACAAGTGTTTGGGAGGGAGGCGATTGCAAGTGTAATGGGGGGAGGTGAGGTCCAAAAAAGTGTGGTGGGGAGAGGGGAAGCATGGAGGGGGAGTATGGATGAAGGGCAACTGTGGGGGATGGGTGAAAGTGTTGGTCCACAGCAATCCCATTCTCCAGTATATGGGGAGGAGGTTGAGAGCATAGGTGAAGGTGGATGAGGGGATGGGTGAGGGCTAGACCATATAGGCAGACGGGTGTGAAAATTAGATGATAGTGTTGGACATGGTGGCGTGAAGGTTAGTGTTGGACATGGTGGGGTGAGGGTTAGTGTTGGACATGGTGGGGTGAGGGTTAGTGTTGGACATGGTGGGGTGAAGGTTAGAGTCGGTCATGGTGGAGTGAAGGTTAGAGTCGGTCATGGTGGAGTGAAGGTTAGTGTTGGATATGGTGGGTGAAGGTTAGTGTTGGACACGGAGGGTTAAGGTTAGTATGTGTGGCAGTGAGACTACACAATATGGCTCAAGGCTCCATTCACAAACATTTAATATCATACTTCAGCCACACATCTCCACCCACACCAGTAATCATTCACCCTTCCCTCCCAATAGGACACCCAGCAACCTCCACAAATACCACTCACAACCCCCCACCAATACAACCCACCCACAAAACTCCCCCACAGAACATACACAATTTCCACACTACCTAAAGAACACACCTTACCCAGCACCCACAACCTTACCTGACCTTTCCTCCTAACACCCTGCCCACCAACCACACCCACCCAGTCACCCATCATCTAATCACCACCCAACCAGTCGCCCATCATCCAATCACCACCCACCAGGCCACCGACACCCACACCTTTTACCCACACCTTCCCCATATCTTCAAGCCCATGCAGCCCCACTCCCACACCTTACCCATGCTTTCACTCACACCACCCCCTCTCCCCACAGCCCCACTCCCACAACCCCACAAACACACACCACTCATGCTTTCACGGCCCATACACCTAATCATGTAGCCACCCACCACCCTCATTACTGCCCACACCAATAACTGCACACTCACCCACCCAGTCACCCACCATCCACATGCAGGCCACCAACACTGCTACCCACACAGTCATCATCACACCACCTCACTGCTTCCAGACTCCACCCCCACACCCCTCTACCACCCAGCATCCTCCACCTACCAACACAAACCTCCAGCTCCTGCCAGCCACCCCTCCACCATTCTGTCTTCACCTCCCACAACAGCAGTCCCCCAATCCCCAACCCCACACCAAACCCCCACACCAAACTCACTCACCCCAACCTCTCTAACCCCCTCTCGTGTATACCCTAACCACTAACCCTTCTCATGTACAGTGGACCCTCCATTTTCGTCTTTAATCTGTTCCAGAGAGACCGGCTAAAACTGAAATCGGCCAAAACCAAAATCATTTTCCCCTTAAGAAATAATATAAATCCATTTAATTCGTTTAGAAACTCAGGAGTATTAACAAAAACATATTTTTTTTTAGAGATTAAATATAGATTTACATACAGAAAATAATGACTAATAAATATAAAGCACTAATAGCATGTGTAAATGAACATTTAACATCACACTTACCTTTATTGAAGACTCTTGTTGGTGTATAGCAGACGGGGAGGAGGGGAGAGGGAGGCGAGTTTATTGTTTGGAGGCAGAACAAAATGCTTCAATATGACACTAATATCACCTCTATGGCTTATTTATCTACAACATTTCATCTAATATAACATAATAATATTAACAACATAGAAACACGATATATACTCTAGAATGAATAAAATATGTCATTACGTATGTGAGGACTGGTGGTAGTGTTATTGTTGTTGGGTTTATAAGGGCCACTGACCATAAGCCATACATATAGTTGTGGTGGTGGCAGCAGCAGAAGCCACCACCACTACTCACACTGAAAACGTACGTAATTTATAAATAAGAAATATTTACACTTTAATTTATAAATAAGAAATATTTACACTTTATAAATAAAAATATTTACACTTACCTTGGAGGATATGGTAGCAGAGGGGGGCATATGTTGTCAGTGGCCCTATATACCTCAAACAACATTACCTGGAGTTTACCTGGAGAGAGTTCCAGGGGTCAGCGCCCCTGCGGCCTAGTCTGTGACCAGGCCTCATGTTGGATCAGAGCCTGATCAACCAGGCTGTTACTGTTGGCCCCACGCAGTCCAACGTACGAACCACAGCCTGGCTGGTCAGGCACCGACTTTAGGTGCCTGTCCA